>JAYKAV010002932.1:2993893-3031393 GCA_035582835.1 Phoebastria nigripes
TTTTTTTTTTTTTTTTTTTTTTTTTTTTTTTTTTTTTTTTTAAATTAAATGTCCTCCTCATGCTACAGTAATCATGGATATTCTTAATAGAATTGCATGGGGGAACTTAATTAACCTTTTCTTCTTCCTTTTTATTTAAAGGAAATTTGAAAAAAATCAATGGCATGGTTTCTAATTTAATGCATGYACCCCACAATGTCTATTAGAGGCTCTTCACATGAGTAAGTCAGGTGAGACAGAACTGCTCATCTTTAGCTAACAATTCATTTTCTTTCAGCTGAAATGTTCACCTGACATTCTAACTGGGGAAGAGTAAGAGTCCTAAGTATATGCGTTAATAAATATATATTCTTCATGAATTTATATAATCTCATAACTGCAGTCATTAAAACATATTGGATGGTTATGCAAATAACTGAAGGAATTTCAAATCATACCTACCACTTGTGAGTCTCATTTTTTGACCTGCTTTTCTTTCTTTTGTTTTGTAAATAATGATTAAAAATGCTTGTGATACTTTTTCTCTAGCTATTGAGTGGTCAAGAGATGCACAGTGTTCTGGAGCAGATGAATTCGTTACTGAAATGGAAATGAGCAAGACAGTAAAGGTTATAATTTACAATTTTAGTTGTAAATCCATTTCCAGAAGTCCGACAAAGAGCAATTTTGACAGTATTTCCTTTAGAAGTAGAGGAAGGGGGAGGTGTTACAAAAGTAGGTGATACTAAATGTAAATGCAATTCATGCCGTATTTCTGTAAGCTATTCTTTTATCTTTCTCTGGATGAAGTCAGTTTAAGTATTCTTAGTTTATTATATTTCTAAATGAGTTTTACTCCCAATAGTGGTTAATTATTGCTGTAACTTCCTCTCATATTAGTATTTAAGTTCTACACACAAAAAGAAGATTCTTAGCTCATCCTGAATAAAGTCTGTCTTTATAGATTTAAAAACCCCTGTGATTTCCTCACATTCCTGAGGTACGATATATAGAGTGTAGGCTTGGTTGTCAAACTGAATGACCGAACCTTTTTTTCCTTAAAAAGCGGTAAATGCAGTAAGAGTATAAAGTAGAATGAAAATTCCATACCTATAAAAGAACAAAAAAGAACCATGAAATGGTTTCTTTTCAGTATTTTTTAGATTACAAGTGCTCTCTATAACAGCATTGAAGCTAAATGTGTTTGGATGTCCCTAAATCGCTGAAGAAAATAAAAATCTGTTTAGCTGAGATTTTATACAAGTTAGGGAGACAAGCTTAGGTTTAGAAGCAGGTTTCAAAAAAATAACTGAAAAATATTTTCTCTCCCCCCCCCCCCCCCTTTCCAGTTTTGGTCCACTAACCTACATAGGTGGTTGACTTGTAAGGATTGGTGGGGCTTTCTTTTGCAGTAGAGGTTTGAAGTACAATGAAAAAAATGGAAAAATAATTCCTTAAGTTTCATGAAAGGCTGGCTTTGGTATATCAGAAACTGGCGTTATTCCCACAGAGGGTGGTGGCTGATAAGCTGACTGTGTGACGGACATCTGGCAATAGTATTCTTTTGTTAGTTTTTCTTAAGTTATGTTCCTTTATTCTTTCAATTGGCAGGAAATAATAAAGCAGACTTCAGTTGTAGTTCAAGGAATCTGGTGAGCATTACAGCTTACAGTTACTAATATGTGAAACAAAGTGTGTCTAGAGAGACTTCAATTATGTTACGCAGGTTCAGGGTAAATGGTGGAAAGGACACCGTAATGCAGAAAGGAATAAAAATCCTAAGAACTAATGGATGATGCAGTAATCGTGATTGCACAAAAAAGAAATATAAAAATAATATTTATTTATTTATTTATTTACATTGTTATGCTATTATACTGTATACTATATATATGTGAAGAGAATGTGCAAGAGAGGAATATGGGAATCTTAGGTATACAAGTGAGATTTAAGGGGAAAATAGTGTAACTATGTAAATCAATGCACAATGAGGAAAGTGATTATGCTGGAGTGCCTTCCTGTAGCATATTAATCCTTCTGCTCTGAAGAGTGTCTTGTTTATTTGGGTTATGGCCATTAGATGCTAGATGTTGTAGAACAGTGATGGGAAAAGATGACGTACAGTTGTCATTTGCCGGCAGTGTGTTTACATAATGTTTATTCTACTGCAATTTCAAGCAAAGGTGTGAAGGCTTGCATTTTTCTGTGTCTAAGAGTTTGTTTCTCTTTTGCACAAAGTMATTGAAAACATGGTTTTCAGTTTGTATACCTCAGAAAGTATCTGGCACRCTTAGTACATCTGTAATATTCTTGCAAGATCATTGTGAAGATTAACAAGCTGTACAACTTTTGACTGCTTCTTAGTATTGTGAGGATTTTCATGAAGCACTAAGCACGACAGCGAAGAGGAAAAAGGGATGTCCTGATCTGATTTTTTTTTTTTTTTTTTTTTTAAATAAATAATTTTTTAGAATGCAATGCATGCAAGACCCCCTAACAGATGTAGGTGAAGAGTGTTGTGGAAGCTATGTGTTCCAAGACAGTTAAGCACTTCTGTGAAATAACATATGTTTGGCATATATGATGGAGGAAGGAATGAAAAGCCATGTCTTTACAAATGCATAAATATATGTAGCATGAAGACAAATAGGAATTAACTGAATAATAGCCCCACCTGTACTTAGAAAAGGATATACAGAATATTGTAAGAGGTAATCCTGGCATATTTCAGAAAGATCATATTCCCACTTGGGGTAATGGAGAGAACTTTTTTTGAGGGGGGAGCTTTTGAGCTGAATAGTTGCCTTTCTAGAGAGTTTCTTGCATCTTTTGAAGTAATTGATGTCAGATGCTGGATCAGGATAACCATTTGCATGATTACATTTGTGAAGCCTGGTATCTGAAACAATACTTTTTCAGAAGAAATAGTGTGTGCACAGAATGCAAGATTGGCCCAGATAATTGCAATGAGCAACTTGGAGCTGTCGCTGGTATTTTTATTGTGTGGGTTGTTCCATATAAGTAACAACTAAGCTGATTTTTTATCTCACTTGTTTAGACTAAAGTTGTGTTTGAAAATTAACTCCAAATCTTATCATTATTGTATTACATTATTAACACATCAATAACATCAATAGCAAGTATTTTATTCAGTTAGTAAATTAGTTTTTGCTGAGGTGATGTGGCTTAGAGACTACATGTTGTATTCTTTTTCTTCATATGTGCCCGCAACAGATTTGTGAACCAAGTCAGGTAAATTTGAGCAGCATTCTCAATGCTGTGAGGCTGGACAGGTGCAAATGAAGAATAATCAAAAGAAAGTGGATTTACATCATTGAATTGGAGGGTATAAATTTGGTCTGCAGATACTTTATTGTTGATGACAGTATTCAAAATGAAAGAATCCACTTAATGCAGTACTGTTAAATTAAAAACAAAAGCATATTGATTAAAGTGAGCAACTATGAGTCAGAAAAGGAGAACCAGTCTGTTATGGAAAAATAAAATGCATTTATGTACATAATTTGCAGAGCACAAGAACACTAATTTCTGTCAAGCAGGAAATTTTTGCCCATCCAAATAAAGATTTTTCCCACTCCCTTTTTAGATCTTCTTCCTTTACATGTTGTTTTCTTATGATGTTCTGGCATCAGCCTTTATGAATTGATCCTTGTCAGGACCTTGAGGGCACTACTAGGCCTTGCTGGCCCTGCTCAGCCTCCCCTGGGCTTCCCAGGACACTCCCACCCATGGCCCAGGAGCTCCATTTCAGTCCAGCCCAGGGCCCCCGGCTCCTGCCCCAGTGACAGTGCAGGAGCACTGGTCTGCGTCTCAGCGTCAGCCCTGCCCTGCCTGGCCATGGGACCTGCTGGACTGGACTCTGACCTGCTGGTTGATCTGCCCCGTCACTGCGTACCTGCCTGCTGATCACTGGGCTGTGTCCAAGCCTGATTATCATCACTGGACCTGATCTTGATTTGCTGACAAATCAAGCAGGATCAACTAGAGTAGGTTGCTCAGGACTGTGTCCGGTCAGGTGTTGAATACCTCTAAGGATGGAGCTCCACAAGCTCTCTGGGAAATTTGTTCTAGTGTTAAATCACTCTCACAGGAAATTTTTTTCCCAGCAGCTAAACAGAATGTCCTGTACTTCAGCTTTTGCGCATTGCCTCTTGTCTTGTCACTGGGCACCATTGACAAGAGTCTAGCTCCTTCCTCTTTACTCCCTCCCATCAGGTATTTATGCACATTGATAAGACCCCTCCAAGTCTTCTCTTTTCCAGGCTGAACAGTCCCAGCTCTCTCATTCTCTCCTTGTTTGTCAGATACTCCARTCCCTCGCACATTGCTGACTCATATTCCATTTGTCTCCCAGGACTCCCATGTCCTTTTCTGCAGAGCTGCTTTTCAGCCAGTCACTCCCCTGTGCATGGGGTTRTTCTTCCCAAGCGCAGGACTTTGCACTTCCCTTTGTTGAACTTCATGAGGTTCCTGTTGGCCTATTTCTGTAGCCTGTTGAGGTCCCTCTGCATGGCAGCACAGCCCTCTGGTGTATCAGTCACTCTACCCAGTTTTGTTTCATCTGCAAACGACATTACTAGACTGAGTCCCATTTCTGAGAATTCAAGAAGAGATGAAACTCTGTCATAATGGCTGAGGGAGCATGGCTGTAACATCCTGTACTGGTTCCTGAAGTGTACTACAGATAGCAAAACTGTTTGAGACTATTATGGCTAATGGCTTCTCTGTGCAGATATTAGATGAAAATAGGTATATCTTGACTGAGGAATTTCTGGTTGCTGTGCTTGAGGATGAACAAGGGAAGAGGTCCGTTGGCAAGCACATTGTGAGAAATAGGGAAAGATAGGAAATAGCTTTAAACTCTCAGTGCCACCTCTCCTCATTCAAGGGTTGCTATTAGAGAATGTTTTCTTTGCCCTCTTTCCTGAGAACTACTCTTTTCCGGGAAAGGAAAACCTGATTTCAAGGGATCTGAGTTCTGTTTCCACTTCTTCAGTAGATGTTTCCTTAAACTTGAGTATCAGTAATCAAAGTTATTGCCCAATTCTGCAGTAAAAGCTGCATTGGTGAAGCTCTGTAACAAGCAGCATTCATATGATCAAGCAGAATTCACCATAAGATTAGCATTCACAGCTAGATTTGAATTGGTGATTTAAACCCTTTACAAATTCATTGAACCATCCAGTAGTCTTTAGATTTCTCTCTCTCTTTTTTTTTTTTTTTTTTTTTTAAAGTGGGAGAGGGGAAGGAAGAAGGGATATTTTCTAAAACTTTAAATTGTCTTCCACATTAATGAAGGAAAGGTGTTGGATGAGCTTGAAGAGAAGGGTGAAGAAGTCTGCTTCTGGTTTACGTAAAGCATAATGTTCCATGACGTGGACTTCTCTGACTTTGCTTGGGCAAGCGGAAAACTTTGGGCATGTTCCATTGACTGTGCTAGTTCATCTAGTGTTCTATAGAAAGGATAGTGTCAGAACACAGCAGGCACAGACATGCTTTTCCATTCAAAACATTGTATCTCTTTGGGAATGCTGTTTGCATTTGGTTGCGACATGCTAAGATATGAGAGTACCAAACATAACCAATAAGAAAAACAAATCCAGCTATTTTTTCATGGAATGGCAGTAAACTAAGTTTGAAAAATTACTATCCTGTGTAGCAGCTGAACTGCTGTTTGTTGAGTTGGTGTATACCTCAGTGTAAAAAGAGCAATGTAATTTAGAAAGTGTCTTTTTGTGACACGGAGAACTCTCAAATTCTTCTGTGTTTCAGAGGATTCAAGAATTGACTCCTTGGGCTAAGACATGCAAGTGAGCAAATGGAAAGTCACAGCAGGAATTCAGGAATAGGTGAGGGGTCAAACAGTGAAAAACCTTTTATCATGCTGTCACGTTTTCTTTCTTTTCATAAGCTTGCACTGTAGCAATCAACCATTCTCTCTCAGCATGAAACTCTGCTCTCACAAGTTCACTCAGCAGTTGGTTGTGTCAACACAACTCTTACAAAAAGGGACTTTACATGCATGATGTGAGTCTAGTTCAGGGGGGGAATTCCAGAAACTAGAATACATTGATTCCAGCTGAGGGTAAACATTGCTTTCTAAACAACTCTTTGTAGCCAAACCTGCAAATGTTCCATCTAAAGACATTTCTTCCCTTTCTTTTAAGGAAAGTAATGTCCTTTGAAGCTGTGTAGCATAGTATTTCATTAATGATTTTTCATTTGGACAAATATTGTTAAATGTCACAGCATTGTATGAGGTAGTCACAGACTTTAAAAGATATTTTCATCTAGATAGAGCCTGTTGCCAGAACAAAAATTTAATAAGCTTTATTGCAGCTTTGCAACCTTTTATAATGTTGACTTATGAGGGATAATACTGGCAAGAATTTTTAAGCTAATTTGAACATTTAAGAAAAGAATCTCATTCTGTTTTATAACAGTGATGTTTGTGCATGAATGAATGACCACAGGTAAAAGTACAGTCGCCTTCCTGTGTATTGAGTTACGTTGTTTTGTGAATAATTTCTTCATATATTAAGGTAATAACTGAGTTGGATAGGAGAACTTATTTAGGGAGAACGAGTGGATCTCCAGTAACCAAGTTACTGCCACAAGCTTTGCATCAGTCGGAAAGTCTTGGTCTCAAGAGAGTTGTGTCCTGATTTATTGCCAGTATGTGATTGCCTTTCAAAGTGTAACTTAGAAGGAGGTGTTATCAGGTATATTTACCTGTAAGCTTTACAAAACATTTCTCTATTTCTTCATCTATTTTACCCCTCTTCACTTAAACTTTGTTACTTAGTGGTACACATTTTTAGATGGCAGATCTGTATTTTTGGATATTTAGAACATATCATATCCATTCCCCATTAATACTTCCAGAGGAAGCATTTCAACTCCCGTTTTATATATCTATATAACTTTTTTATCTATATAACTCCGAATYCCTGAAGTCCTTCTCTGTGGTCGGGGTAAGTGGCAGTTTCCAAACTGGTTTAGGGTGACGTAAGGCTGTGCTGCCATAGAAAGGAATAGGCCTGTCCTCCAGCTTTCTCTTACCCGACATCATCTACATATTTATGTCTCTTTCTTCAGTTGTGAATTGGATCAGCTCACAAACTCATTTTATGAAGTGTAAGTTTCCAGTTGGATCAATGGGTCCGAACTAACACTCATCTGTACAAGCGCTGGAGTAGACACAAGGCGGGGTGGAAGGAACCTGAGTCCCCAGGTGGCATGCAAGGCCGGACTTTGTGTCAGGTGTGTCGTGGCGGCTTTAGTTGATTGTGAAACCACACTCTTAGCATTATGTTTCTTTTTAGGCACGTAAGAGGAAACAAGCTCCATCGTGAGAGAAATAAGAGAGATGAATTTAGGATGTAAATGTGTTGCGTAATTTGTGGGCAAAAATGACATGAGCAAGTAATTTTTTAGTGCTGAGGATACTGATAGCTTTTTGTTCTTGTAATACTTTGAGGGATTTATCAAACAAGCTTGTGCAGTGTGAAGCTAGAGCTCCCATTCAAATGATAAAAAACCTTTAATCAACTCTAATCAAGATTTCTATATTTATTTTCATGGTATTTTTTTGATATGTTTTCATTTGTTGCCTGCCTTGATTTTACATGAGTCTTTCAAGTATTGAAACAAAGTTGTTTTTAAACACTTCATTCCTGCTATTGAAGTCCTTTGAAAGAGCAACAAGAATTACATCAAAAATAATAGTCTTCTGACTAATAGGTTGAAGAGGAATAACAAATTTAATTGAATATTTCTTTGTGTCTGTGTATCACTGCTTAAGATATTTCATTTGGATTAAATTAATGCTTTTGTCCTTTGACCAGTAAAATGCTTCCTATCGTGTCCGCTTAAATTTTTTTTAAGGATAAACCCAAGGAATTTATTTTTAAAATATCCTGTGAAAATATCACAATAATTTAGTTTTTGTAGATGTAGAATGAACTTCTAAAAATGTGCATAGAGTGTATGCATTTCCTTCTTGGCTCATGGAGCCAGGATGCAGCTGATTAGAGAACGGTTTTAATTGTTGTTGTTGTGATATTCATGGATGGGATCAGTAGGTGGTCAGAAATAGTTATTGAATCGATGCAAACAATAAATAATTCATTAAGGCAACCTACTATAATTCCTTCTCCCATTTCAAGTTATTGATATGCTCCTGTCAATTGGATGTCCTTAACTGAACTTGGCAACTGCTTAGTTACTCAAAACTCTATTAAAACCTATCATGAATATTCTTGTAAAAATCATATCTGCTCTTTGTATCAGCAAATTTTGCCTAAGTTTTGAGACAACACATTCAGAATCCTAAACATTTATGGTTTCTGGTGATTCCACTCCAAACATGATAGATATGCTATCCCCTGATATCCTGCTGACTATTTTAGAAGAAAAATGATGAGCCAGCAATGGTGACATAAAGCACTATGTAAGGGCTATATTCCATATTGTTAAGGAAGATAGATTGGGGAAATAATTAATGTGGCCAAGTAATTAATAATTCTTTGGTTGCTCTGCAGTACCAGAAGCTTAAGAAACCTATCTCATTGCTCCTATCTGTCCTCAAAATCAATGATCTCTTATTTAGGCTGCTAGCTTAATATGCATAAGCTATCACAATAATAGCAGTACTTTCCTGTAGCCTGTGGTATCAGCATCCAGAATGCATCCATCTAGAAATGAAAGAAATAATCAGTACTGCTTTAAAGTCTTCAACCTGGAACAATACCCAGTACGCTGAAGCCCCAAAGCATGTTCAATAGCAGGAACTACAGAAACTGCTGAAGCAAAGCACAAAATTATTCAGGTGATTCTTCATTTGCCTGTAAATTGGATCAAGGGATTTTACTGGGGTATGCTTGTGTATTGCAGTATATCTAAAACAAATGTCCCAGTCAGAGTCAACCACCTTACATTGTCTTCCTGGTAGTAAATTGTATTCATCTGACTGATCAAGGACCTCTGACATAAAATATTCTAGAGGGGAGGTGGTTGTCTCTTCTCACTTAAAAAAGATGCATTGACACGCCGCCTCCTGACACCCTGCCCCTTGACCAGTATCGGCAGTGTAGACAGGCTGCCAACACCCTGCCTCTGACTGACATCAGCAGCGCAGGCAGGTATTCATGCAAGGTACGATTCCCTCAAATCACACTGCTGCTGGTGGAGTCGAGGGGTGGCATGACTCTTGCCCACATTCAAAAGGCATTTGCCCGATTGGCTGTTGCTGCCAGATGACCCGGACACCAAGTGTCCCTTGCAGCCCACCGGAGCCATGGCATCGCTTATGATCCAGTGTTTGCTATTGGTGATTGGGTGAGTTGCCATACGGGCACGTCGTTGATCGCCTTTCCTACTGCTTCAATAAAGCTTTGTTGTCAGACTCCATTACTGCTCAGACCATGTGCACTTGTACTGAATGTAGTATGAGACATGAACTGGAATTCTGTAGGGGCTATTCTGGTGCCCTGTGTCTGGGAGAAAAGAAAGGTGAACTTCCTTGTCTGATACGAAACTTATTTAAGGCAAATTCTTTCGTTAGGTGGTTAGAATTTTGGACTAGCTCATACAGAAGAGCAGCCACTTTTTCTTGCCTTTGTTTCTAAATGCCATTCTACATGAAGCAGTTGCTTTCTTGTGAAGCACAATGTTATGAATAAATCTGTTCTGCCCATACAGAATAATCAGGCTTGCTAGTCTGTCCAGCTTCATCACTTGGGTCACAAAAACGCCATACAGCTTGCAAGCTAAGTGTATGTGTCCCACATTTCGTCTCAACTTTGAAAGATGTATATTATTAATAAGAATAATAGGCGCAAGTGAACATCTAACATACTTTTGCCAGTAGGGGAACGGAAGGGAGGACTGCTTTTACGCTCTAATAGACTGGACAGTAGCCAGTGTGATAGCTCAGTGCTTTAGAGACAGGAGAAGATGGCCTCGCAAAACAGGGACTTGGCTGCTCTGTATGTTTCTTTTCAGAACTGTCATAGGGTATGGTGACAAAGTAATTGCTTTGGTTTGTTTTCATTTGGTGCTTTGGATAATAAAATGTTTTTTGTAAAGGATATGAAGACAGGAACATTGTATCTTTTGTAATCTGGGAAATTGAGTGAAATTAATGGGAATGGTGAAATTATTTTGTCAAGTGGGTATAATATTGGGGTGAAGTGCTGACCCAGCTGAAATAAAAAGGAATTTTACCACTGAAAACAAGAGGGTCAGGGTTTCCCCTGCAGGGTTTAAGTCTCAGTATCTCTGAAACCAAGCATTCCTAGAGTACGAAATATTCACGGTTACACTAGAAATTTAGCAACATTATCAAATGCAGTCATGGTTATACTATTACATTTCTTCGTGCATAATGGCTAGTGCCACATCTATTGTGCACTTTGCACTAGGTCAGCACAAAGAACAGTGCACATTGTCTTCAGAAATGGATTCTTAAGGGGATAAATTGATGTKGCATGAGCTGCACGCCTTGCAGTATGAGGTACTTAAAATATTTTAATCTTTAGAACTAATTTGAAAAAATAATCTCACCTTGTAATATCCTGAAAGCAACGAGACTTCATTATTGATCTTTACTCATGAGAAGAGGATAACAGAGATGCAGTTGACAAGAAAAGTCACTGATACTTCTGGTAATGTTTGTCACAGTTGTAAAAAAGCACAATGATAGAATTTTTTTCATGTGTACACCTTTGTGTAAACATTTAAGTACAAACAGATGTATCTGCATAGATAACTCCTTTTCCTCTATGTTGTTATGCTTCTGGGAAGCACATTGCAGGGCTGGGACTTTTCAGAATATAAATTTATCAAAACCAGTATGATTAATTAATCAGTCAATCTACTTAAGAAAACAGGAAAGATACAAGCCCATCGCATTTGTCAGTACACTGTTCGTAGTATTTGGGAAACAGTATTTGGGAAACAGTATTTTCAGAAAGTCCCAAACTCAGTTTTAAATTATTCTCTTTGCTCACTTTTTAATGGAAAAGTAACTTTTCAGAATCTAGACCCTTTTAAAATGGAAAATGTGCAATATTATCTAAGGAAAGTATGAAGTTGATTTACTATGCATGATTTTTTCAGTTCTTTGTACACATTCAGTATGGTTACATTTTTGCTCAGGACGCATATATATTTTTTCTGCTGAACTTTTCTCGATTGCTTTTTTATCAGGTTTACAAATCAAATCAAACAGGTATATTGCAGAGCTCTCTGATATTATTTTCTGCGCTTATAGCACAATGTATTGAATTATGCTTGCTCATGTACTGCTGCTGCTATTCTCTCCAGATTGAGAGAGAATGACTGTGGGGGCTGTAAATTCACTTGGCTTCCACCACCACTGGTTAAATCAAGAGCCCTGTTCAGGCTAGAGAAGAGACAGAGCAAGTGTTCATTACACAAATCAATTTGGTCAAAAGTACAGCACAGTGGGTACTCAACCATTGCTCACATAATATTGTCAACTTAATCAAATAATGCCTAGAAGACATTCACAAGCTCTTTTTCTCTGAGAAATAACTTGATTGGAGCAGCAGAAAAAAACAGGTGCTGTTTTGAGCATTTTTTTTTTTTTTTAAATTTAATGAGCTTTTTTTTAAATTTAAAATTCTAAAGAGCTTTACCCTTATGCGGGTATGTATACATGAGAAACTCAGTGTAGCACTAAGTTTGCCGTTGAGTATATTTTAAAAAATAATCTATTGCTTTTCTTCTCTTTCTTTTCTTCCTTGTAAATATTTCACAGGTTATTCCTACTAGAATTAGGCGGTTCTTCCTCTAGACTTGGTGTGGGTTTAAAAAATATGCAACCAATTTGTATTTGTTTACAGATTATAGAAGAATGATGAAGACTTGGTAAAGCTTTTTCAAGTTATTGTAATACAACATATTTTCAGTTTGTCCAGGAAGAGATAATAGGTTTAGTTCAATTTTAGGCATTCCTACTGCTTATGTTCCATTTACTCTTTAAAAGCTGAGATTGAGGACAGCGTTCTTTTTGTAGTGGCATGGCAAACAGCTATTCTGTGACAGCATTTCATTACATTTAAAACAGGGTTTGAGGGTGGAAGATTTTGCCTACACCACCRTTGTTTTGTAGAAAATGAAAGAGATTAGTCAATGAAAAAGTCTAGAGGGAAAGTGTAACACTCAGAATTCCAGTGTAAGAAACATTATAGGACCTCCTGTCTTCAGTAATAGACGGAAAGGGATACAGAAAAATTGTATTTGCTGGGAAGGAGAATGGAATTGTTTTTTCTACCCAAATGGTGTACACAAGGCCCTCTCTGATTTCAGGTTCACTGAACACTCTGTTTTATTGCATGCGGTGGCTTTGCCACAAGTGCTAAGGATTGGAGATGACACTCTTGTGTCCAGTCAGGAGTACCTGGGAGATGGGTTTGTATTAGAGCTGGATGAAGGTTTTAAAGCATACGGTTTTTTTCCTCTAAAGAATGTATTTCTGGGTGAAATATATTGCAAATTTGGATGAGTGAGGTCTTAAAAAAAGGCAGGGGGAGATAATATTTTCTCCAAATAGGAAATTTCAAAATTTATTTTACCTAGAAGAACATCTTGTTTAGCAGTTTTCTTCACTTTTATACATTTTTTAAATTCTTGGGAAAAATCTAGAAAGTGAAACCAAAAAATCTATTTGCTGAAATGTTTTAGAAAATGGTTCTTTTCAGTTAAATTACTACTTTTTTGGTAAACTATAGTAGTTTCTTCTGATATCAGAAATTTGTAGCGCAGGTCAATCCTGAGGCAGCACACTGGATCATGTGTTCTTTGGTTGTGAGATGGAATGACCTAAGAATCTTCGTGGTTCACTGGCCCCAAAAGGAGCATCAGCTCTTAAAGGACTAGATATGCTCGACAGGTGCTTCAGGAGTACAGTGCAGGCCACTACCTGTATTTGCATGATCGCTACAAAACAGATTTTATTAACAGTCATGCATGCCTGTTGCCAGTTGTTAGAAGGAACTTTTTCAACTGCTAACCTTCTACAAACTGGCAGCATACCTGGCACTCCTCATTTTTCATTGCATTTAACCTCCTCTCAGTGAAAACAGAAGAATTGGTAATAGTGACRGTTGTGGAAAAACTAGGCTGGCCAAAATAAACAGTGTTTTAAATTGATTTGAAGAACTTGACTTCAGTGTGAAGTCTTTTAATAACTTGAATGAAGTCTTTTAAGAGTAGAAGATTTCTGTTTCTAGAGCTGAGTTAAGGAGACAAAAAATTAGTATTTTGGTAAAGATAAAGAATTTCTTTACAAAACATTAGATTTTATTTCAGCTGTCCTGATGATGGATTTAGTTAAAAAGTATACCATGTATTTATACTGAAAGTATCTTATATGAAATATAAAATCATTTTCTGAAACACCCTCTTTGATTTGAGTTTGTTTACCTATAAGAATGGTTTCAATTTTAATTTATTCTAACACCTAAGCCTTCAGTAGCTCACTGAAGTAAAGGGAGTTCATTTCAATTTATTTCTGTGTATGTGAGAATTTGGTCTTTTATTTCTGTARTCTGTATTTATAACTTTCATTATAAGTTTTAAGACTATCATATATTAAGATTCTTGGATATTTTATAATTGCAAATATGCGGTGGAATGGGAACCAGAAGCAGTATGTGTGATTTGGCCAGAAAAGGCAAGGAGTATGACAGCCCTAGGCAGTGATGTACTGAAAGAGAGAGAGAGAAGAGCAAATCAGTAAAAACAAATTCCTGTAAAATATGTGTAAATATTGAAGACAACTGAGACTCAAAGAAAAGTTTTATATCAGATGTAACTTGCATTAGGTTCAGTAACAATGTTTTCTGATGCAGACTAGTGAAGGATTTTCTTTTCTGTGTCATTTTTTCCTGAGTATATTGTGTATATTGCCAGTTTATTCTCTGGCAGAGAATTACTTCAGATATTGTAATGAAAGATCGTAGACAAGGGCATCTGATTTTAGTACTAGTTTTCTTAAAATCTTTGTTGTTATCATTTACACCTCTATACACTTCAGGTAGCTGATTTGATAATTTCAGTKGTAAATATTAATATCATTCTATACTTAGGCAATATTAGGAACATATCTATTTCATTTAAATTGGCTAGCTCAAGAAGTCGGTTTCATGATGTTTGTTTCTCTCAGGGGTTAGATATATTTCCTCATTTTTTGTGTTAAATAGTTTCTCTTCAATATTTATGAGATGATAACAACGCAAAACGTTTTTATTAAAATGGAGATATGTATGTATTGAATAAGACTGGACAAAGGTCAAGAGAAAAGTGAACTTTAAAGAGAACTATCAACGAATAATAATAGCATGACACAGGGTCTTAAGATAGAGAGGAATATTTATTCTCTGAAATGATAAATTAAAATTGACATATGAAGACATATTTCTGCGTAGCGAYGTAGGCATGCCTCGCATGATTTTCTCTGAATGTTGTCCATACCTAAATTAAATTTCACCAAGATTAAACTTGTTTAGCTCATATATATCGATTGAGTTAGAAATTATTATGGAAAATTGAGCATCTCAATTGTGTATGAAGTGCCTGCAAATGCAATCAACAGTCATTAAAGGATTCAAGTTTCAGCAACTTATTTTAATATTTACAACATGAAATGGTGCTGGAAACTTGCAATTGTGTGCAATTGTGTATTAATAAATATCCATAGCAAATGTTTTTTACATAAATAAGGTTTTGTAGSAGTGTCTGTCATTTTATAGTCAATAGGATGCCACAGTTTTCATCCTGTGGTTCCCTTCAGGCAATGCTCATCAATAATCTGCTAAAATATGTAACTGTTTATTAGGTTTTTTAAATTAGAAATAYGTTCTCAGTGGAACCAGTAAAAAAGTCATGCAGCAAATCGGTGGAAATGACCTTTCGGTGAAGATGACAAATGATGTCTTAAACCTCAGAGCTACAAACTAACCTGATACAGTGCTGACTGACATGCATAGGAAAAAAGCCAATCTGTAGTAATTTTCAAGAGTGCTGAGAACCTGCAGTTACCATTGATTTCTTATAGTACTAAGGGTCTGTATTACCAGTGCTTTCAGCTCCCAGTGCATTTGTAGCTTTAGTTCTTGGTCCACCTATTTAGGAAAACAGCTTCTTTTAAAATTATTTGAATTGTCACACGCTGGATATTTTTTTTTAATAGCTTTAAGTTATGAAGTTACGATGTAGGGTTCTAGAAATGTTTAGGAACTTTACAGTCTCATAGAAATTCCATKCCTCGGGCTTTGCAAGTGGAAGCGGTCTGTTTTGGGGTATTTACTGATGCCCTGTAATAAACATTGTACTAACTGTGTCCACACCTGCTGTGTACATTGTGACCACACTGGACCACATTGTACTGACATGATGCTGTTGTGACCAATTATGTCACAATAGAAGGGCATAAAGTGCCATAAAAAAATTCAAAATTGTGTTGAATATTCATACCTGCAAAAACTATATGCTGTTGAAAATAAAGTTGTAATTCTTGATTAGGAAGAGCAGACAAGAAAGGAATTGTTCCCTTGTAATTTAAGGGGGTGCCTTATCCAAGGTCACAGTTGTAGAAGGAGAGAGACCCTTAAAGGCCTCTGGATAACTATTAGAGGAAAAAAGGACCTCTTTGTTCTGAAATTATCATAGACATCCAGCTGGTAAGATTCAGTGGATGACATCTTTAGTAGGCAACCGGAGGTACAGTACCAAAGTCATGAATAATAGGGATTTCAGGTGATTTGATGCTTCCTGCAGCCAGACTGTCAATTGAGATTGCTATTGGAATGTGATGGTGACAAGTTCTGCAGCTGACTGTACAAAAGGCAACCAGGAGAGAGGTTCTTCTAGAGGGGATTCGAGCCAGGATGGAGAAACTGATAGTTAATGCCAGGCTAGAGGGAATCTTTGAGCGTGAATATGAAATGCAGTCTTGGGAAGAAGGGTAAGAGAACCTTTCTCCTTCACATGATCCCTCGCTGTAGAAGTCAGCCTCAGCCGGGTGATTATTACAATAATTTCCCAACTGTCAGAAAAAGTTGTCAGCCTCAAAGAGGGAAGAAACCGATTAAAGAATATTCAAGTAAGTTAGGCGTGGTAGGTTTTTGACAAAACTGTTAACTGTTTCTAATTAGCTCTGTTCCAAGGTATTTAAAGATTAAACTGACTATATTTTGGAGCCATTAGTGTTTGTCTCTGTTACCTTGTGGAGAGTGAGTAGAGGTACTGGAGAACTGGAGTAGAGTAAACATAATGCTGTTTTTTAAAGAGGAGGGAGAGAGAAGTGTTGGTTATATAGGCTAAAGGGATGTGCTGTCATCAGAGTTTCAATCCTGGGAAAATACTGGAACAAGTAAATGCACACTGCATTTTTAACACCTGAAAGTACAATAAGAATAGCCATCAGCATGGATTTGTCAAAAAGATACAGTTTTTTACTTCTACAGTGGCCTTGTGGACAAAGGAAAAGCCTTGAATGTTGTATTTTGCTTTTCATAAGGCGCTGACACTTTCACACAAGACATGCTTTTAAGCAAGCTGGGAAATATGGTGAACAACTACAATAGGCCGGGTGGAAAACTAGAAACTGTGTTTAAGAAATAGCTCACTATCAAAATGAGAAGATTTATTAAAAGGAGTTCTGCAGGGATTTGTGGTGACTCGGTGTTTTTCAGTATTTTCATTAATGATCTGAATGATGGAATAGTGTGTATACTTATTAAATTTGCAACAATACCAAGCTGGGAAGGACCGCAAGTACATTACAGGACAGGATTAGAATTCAAAATAATCTTGATAAATTGTAGGCGTCTGGAAAAATAAGATGCTATTCAAAAACATCAAATGCAAGGTGTTTACACAGCAACAACAAACTGCACAAATACAGCATGGAAAATCACTGGTTAGAGAGCAGTTCCATAAACAAGATTATAATGGATTAGGAAGTTGTATATTAATTTACATTGCCATCTTCTATAGGGAAAAAAAACAATACACACACACAAGGAAAAGCAAGGACCACCAGATAGCAGGTAGTTCCAACGGTAAAATGTGTCGAATAGTTGGTTTATGAATTGTGATCTCTTCAGAAGATTAAATTCATGGTTTTTTGATATGTGAAGGTAACTCTGATGCAGCTTTGTACTCAAGAGATTAGGTCATATGTGGAAAAAACACACAGACTATGCTCCCTTTTATGTAATTTCTGTTTAATGATAAGGCTTAGGGAGGTTATTTATTTGTTTTACGTAAAGCATACTGTAATTTGCTTGATTGAGTCAGGAGAGGGTATTGAAAGAGACCAAACCCATAGCAGATCAGGACTTGTACTGATTATATAGTAGACCRCAGGGATGTGGCGAGGCTAATGTCATATACCAACTTCAATTAATTTTTAAAGAAATATCAAAGACCGGTCTTTAGATCCTCTAGCAATGAAAATATTCTCTTGAAATATATTATTTATGTGTAAGGTAAATTGTATTCTAGCTCTTTGAGTCCACAGGGCTTTGAAACTTTCCTTTCTGGGATTTTGCAAAATCTAGCCTGTCCTTGTCCTATGTGTATTTTACCTCCTTGGTGTTACTTGGAAATTTTTGTATAGCTTCACATTCCAATTTCCATTTGTAGTTCTTCTCCAGTTCTCCTAGGCTCATCAGTAGATTTCTGGATGATAATACACTTTGAAAAGACACTGTTACATTGTCAAGCCTTTTAATACATTTTAAATGGTTTAGCTCTGTTAATTCTGCCACAGACTTCTTTGAGGGCATTTATAAGTATGAATCTTCGATGACAGTGACTTTCTGAAGTTTCTGGTTTTCAGTCCTCGCTGACCACACTCTGAGACATTCTTTGCTGAAAACTGTAAATTTCAGGCTTCTGTGAGCAAAAGTGGTAAAACCAAAAAGAAATACCCAGAAAATAATAGTACCTGGATTTACCCACTTCACCCATAATTTGTAGCTCCTTCATTTTAGCATCATCTTCAGAAACCTCACTGGCTTTTTGTTGGCAATGTATCTGTTCAGCTTCTTGGTACAGAAGTCGCTCCTAGTGTTTTGGTATGCTAATAGTGCACAGTTCRACCCTCCTACTCCTTGTTTCTCATCATTTATATTAATACAATGAACAGAAATTACTTTTTCCAATTTGCATTGATACAGTACACTGATTATATAATTTCTTCCTGGGGCACCCTTTGTTCCTGAAGCTGAACAGCACCTTCAGAATTCTTTAATTCTCTTCAGATTAATCTAATTGACCTTAAAATCTCTGGAGTGTTGTATTTAAAGAGTTTCCAGTCCCTCATCCCCCACCTGCTCTCATACACCAAATTTCGTTCATATTTCTCTCCTTTTAAGGCCTGAAGTTAGAAAGTAATCTCTGTGGTGTTTATGGATGGAACAGTTGTCTAAAATCTAAATTTTGAATTTTTGAGTTGGTTTTAGATAGCAAGAGATTAGCATGGAACATGGTTTTGTCTCTTAACAGCTATATACCATGTTTAGTATTTAAATCATTAGAAATTTGTAAGATGAACTGTTTAGTTTGTGGGACCCTGCCTGTGAGTTCAGGGGGTAGCAGATGAAGAGATGCTGTAGCACTGACTCAGTTTTAGGTTTACACTTGAGCTGTTCCCAGTTCCTTGTTTGGATCACGTGAAAATCCTTCTTTAGTGTGCACAAAAGTTTGTATTTGTGTACAAGTATCATCATATCCCGTAAAATGTAGACATTGCTGATGAACTGATGCTTCTGCAGAAATGTTAAGGACCTTTATTTGTAAAGTGTTCTTAGCACAGAAGTATAGGCAATACAGGAAACTGTAGATGTTTGTACTTTAAATTTGAGAACATTTGCATTTACTGGGGAAGATGATGTTGCATTTAACTTGCTAGAATTAAATTTATATGTACTTATTGCTCATGTAAATTATGTATTCTGTTTGAGTTCTTTTGTTTCCTCAACAGGCTTATTGGTACTAAAACTGTGTGGTAAGGTTTATTTTATTTAACCATTTTTATTTTGCTTAAGACTGTTGTCTCTGAAAAGATACTAGCAGGAAATGAGAAATTTCTTTTTTTTTTTTTTTTTTTTTAATGAAAAAAGTCAGAAAGACAAGCTGAACTGTTAACATTAGAACACAAGAGAAAAATGAATACTTGGAAGATGAATATGCTCAGAAGGAAGGGGAAGGACAGAGAAAATAGAGTGACAGTTGTAAAATGATCCTTGTACTTTCATTCAATTATTTTCTTTCCTCCTCTTTTTTTCCARATCCCCTCTACCAGTGCAAAAGAAAATAACTATGCTGTTTTTACATACCTATGCAAAATCTTTTTCTATTGCATGTGTGCTGTACATGCAGTGATTAATTAGGCACTGTATGATATCATTAAAGAACACGGCCCAGAAATTTCTATATTATACCGATAGACCAGCATTGGTTAGTTTTACTTTTTGGATGAAGGACATTATGTTTTTTCCTAATCTCTCTAGGGGTTTATAATTCTGTTTGTTAAATTGTAATACACAGCAATGTCCTTCAATCATAAAATAGCATTTTAAAACTAGGGAACAGCATCCTTGTAAGAAGTACCATGATATGATCTTTTTTTGGTGAGAAAGAAAATCTGTAAAACTTTGTTTCTGGGTCTCACTTTTATGTCAGGCAACCTTCACCACTGATTATACTTCTGTTCCCTTTCACAACTCAAGGCCTTTTCCATGATGGTGACCATTTATCTAGACAAAATGACCCTCTAGTGCCCATTAGCACTGCTTATGAAATGGCAACTAGGATATGATGTGTTACCTGTGTGGAAGTCCCAGTGGCCTCTGAATGAAAGTACTAATCTTATTTGAAAGTGTATAGCTTGCTTCTGCAAGTAGGCTGTTATTTGGACGTGGAGATTCAGTTTCTTCCATTGGCAAACACTGATGAGGTTAAAGGGGTTTCAACAGTCTTATAATATAGGGAGACCTCTTTATTCATTATTTAAAAATAGCTAAGGAAATCAACAAATAATAATCTCCTTCCTATTTTCCAGTTTATTCCAAATACATATTAAAAATATCACTGAAAATGTATACTGTTGAGACAGATACAGAAACGGATTTGGCTTTCATGTATTTCAACTTCTGGTATTCTTCAGGACCTTTGTCTGAGCAGATTTAACTCACTTTTAGTCATTTTTTTGAGAATTTAAGGCCACCACTTTATATTAAAAATGGCAGAAATACTTACATTGTGCTTTACTTTGTTTTGCTTTACCCTTTTAGCAGACAGATGATGCAGCACAGACCGATGGCCAGCAACAGACACAATCTTCTGAAAACACAGAAAACAAATCACAGCCAAAACGGCTTCACGTCTCAAATATACCATTCAGATTCCGGGATCCAGATCTTAGACAAATGTTTGGTGTAAGTACTCATACTTTATTTATGCTTTTTTATATTTGCATTGCAGTAAGTATTTTATATTATAGGCAACCGTGAGAGCAGTGTCTCTGATTTAGGCTGTGCAACCATTTTCAGTAAAGATTCTCTTTTCATTTATTTATAACCAAACATCTGATTTGCCAGTCATAACTGGGAAAAGAATTCTACTGATTCTACTGTGTGTGATACAGATGAATGTATTCTATGTATTGTGCTGTTTTGTATTACATTCAAAAAAGGCTACCTACATTGGCTTAAAATACTGAATGCATATATATTCCTGCTGTACACATCTGGATTTATATGCCTGTATTTATTGATTTTGGAAAGCATGATGTAAAATAGTCAATGCTTGACCTCATGAGCAAGGGACCCAAATCTATAGAAGGCATGGGCTGAATTTAAGCAGGAAGTCCAAGAGTAGGAATCCTCACCCGTCCCCACAGGTACTGTAGGGTCTGTAAGCTTCTGAAGTCTTTGCCAGTATTTTTCTATAAGTCTTTCAATTTTTGCTTTTGCCCAGGCCATAAGCTACCTTCATGTGCATTGGCTGTGTTTCACACATCTCATACGTGCCATCAATTCTAGGCTCATAACCATGAGAGGTTAGACCTGGTTTCTTCTCCCTGCTCCAAGAACTGTTAGGTTTATTTTGAAACGTCACTAAATAAAATCTAGAAATAATACTTGATCAGCTATTAGAACTCAGCTTTTCCTTTTCCAAGTTAGTACTCTTAAGTATTTGTGAAGTATTTGTGTTCCTCTTGCTTTCTTATTTCTGACTCACTAAAACCTAATTCTCGTCTGCGTTACAGTTTGTTATACGGTGCAGCATCAAGTACTTCATGGCACTATACTTCATCTTTCATGTTCAGTTCAGATTTTTAAGTTCTTCTAATGTCTTTGTATGTGAGACATTGTGTTTTTCAGTATTTATTTGTATGAAGTGAAGGAGAAAGAATCCTGGTATAATATTGGGAAATGAGAGTGACTGTTTTGCCATATCTGACTTGCCTACAAGTAACCTCCCCTAAATGCAGCTTACAGCACATCAGCAAAATAGCAGAAGGCATAATAATTAACCCTCTAGGGAAAAATATGCAAATTTATTTAAATTAAACCACTTAAAATAGATGGATTTTATTTGAAAGTACATTAAATGAAAGGATCTTTTTTTTTTTTTGAGGGATTGTAGTAATTTGTAAGTGAATAAAAACTACGTTTCTTTTCAATATTTCTAAGTCTTAGGTCTCGAAAGACTAACACTGGAGAATGGCTAGAGTTTTCCAGCTTTAGAATGGCTTGGTAACAGTAAACTTTTAGCTTCTGAATTGATAGAAAAATGGAATTTCTGCAAGTGTGAGTTGAAATATCTGATGTGAAATATGGTAACGCTGCATCATGACCATATTATACACATAGCAGATAATCTTTTTACATGGWCATAAATACAGCAGAGGAGGATTGTTTAAACATTAAGTCAACGTCTGCTTATAGGCTAAAGTTGCAGTTAAAACATTAGATGGTGAATGCAAGAACATAAAATAAGCCAAGGGATGACAAATGATGGTTGATTTTCATAACCAAGTTGAAACACTTTGATAAGCTAGAGAAGGAATACTGTCCTTTCTGGCCTGTAATTGTTTATTATATATTAAAATACTGAAATATCGGCTCATTTCTGCAGTTCCTTCGGCTATTGTTAGATTACTCTTCATTTGCCTGCCTCTAATTTCTGCCTTTTTGTTTAATATATTGTGTCACTTATCAGTGTTAACACTGATCCATACTGCATGTTAATGACATGTGAAATAACAGAAATGACCCACTGATACATTACAGTGTAACATCACAAAACGTATCATATCAGAAAGTGTTCTAACTAAACACTGTCCGAGTCAAACATTTATTGTCTTACTAAGGCAAGTCCAATAGAGCCTTTTTCTTTGGGATAGCAACTGTGGTCAAGTATTGTGTGTGTGAACAATGCCTAGATGATTGTGAGTGCTATTGTAAGGTCAAGAGTAATAACAGCTACTACTAATATTATAATGAAAGTGCAATTCTGAGCAGGGAAAAATCCCCAACAAGTAAGTATCCATTCCAGTTTTCCAAATTATACTCCAGTAAGACAAGAATTGCTTAGAGAGTAATGGTTATCCCTTTTCAGCAAGGGTGGAGAGAAATCCTCACTCCTTGAGGCCAGTGACAAAACTCCCAGCTGGTTTAATCTTATTCCTGTAAAGTAGGAGTAACCAAACTCCTTTACCTGTCCTGGAAAGCAGCTGCAAAAAGTCTTCTGAAGCAAAAGGTTCTTCAGAGGGAAGGATGACCAGAGGGCGGCAATGTTCACGCAGCTGTTAATCCTGTCTTGTTAGTGATGTTTGTTACACTCCAAGCAAGTTAACCAGTAGCATATTACATATGAAAAAAAGAGTGGTGGCAGCTGGACTGGATGGATCACAAGGAAGTAACCTACTATGTGCAAAGACAAAGTAAAAAAAAGAAACTTGGGACTTTCACTTCAGTGTGATCACAGTTTAATGAGGATTTCCTCTTTGTCAGCTGGTTTCACTGAACTTAAAGTTCATAAATGCCTATGTGGAATGATAGTGACAAGTGTAATGATAGGTACGATTTAGTTGTAATATTGATCTGGCTCCTCTTCAGTGTGTCTTTTTTGGTGCTTGACTATCTTTGATTTTATATTCTTCAACTTTTTTGTCTGGTGCACCATTTTCTGCAACAAACATTTGTACTGTATATGATAGAAACGTTGAAGTTACCTTATTTTCATGTAACTTTTCTATTTCTTTGCAGCAATTTGGTAAAATCTTAGATGTTGAAATTATTTTTAATGAGCGAGGCTCAAAGGTAAGCAGTTGAATTCACCCATGGAATTTTTTAATTTGTTTAAAATATTTATATGAGTAAAAGGAAACAACTGCACTGCTGTAAAAAATAATGTCTGAAATTCCATGTTAGTGAAAACATCTTATGAGCTGTCATTCAGTTTCCTAAGCAGCATGATAATCGTTGGACTCATTTTATATCTTTTAAAGGGGGTAATTTTAGCTACTCCAAACTGTCATCTGTTTTATGGGAATGTTGATTTCTGCTGTCTTTATTCTTCAATGGTAATTATCTTGTTTATTTTACAAGATGAGTCCATACTTACAGATATTTGTAGGCAGGTTTGTATTAGTACAGGTATTTTTTTCCCCTATTGAAATGAAAGATGATAATGATCCCTAATAACTATCCTCTTTAGTAATTAGCTGAGAAAATATGTGATTGTTCTAGATTACCTAAGTGCAGATGTTTTCCTCTTTAGTTAAAGCTTCAGTACACCAACCCTTTGAAAACAATCTATTTAACATTTATTTGATTATAAGAGTTCTAATTGTATTGCAAACATTTCATTTTTTTCTGAAAATTACTTTGCCTTAAATGCATGCTTCAATTTATTCAATATTTAAGAAATAAAGCAAGATAGAATGGCTGTAACTGCATTAGCATTGTTAGCTGCTGCAAAACTGTAGTGCAGTATGCTTTACCTATGATATCAGCTGCGTTATAAGGGTTTATGTGTGTGTCATATGCATGATATATTTTTCCTTTTCCTCCCATGTCAGACACACTAGAATGTTTATCCACCAATGCTTCAGTCTTCCTGTAACTCTTATATATGATTTATTATTAGCGATGGAATTATTTTCCTGTTATAGACATACTGTAATCTGTCATTTTTTGAGAGTCAGATATATCATAAATCTCTCTTGAATCAGATGTATTTTAATTCTGTTAATTTTTCCCTTAATGTGTTTGTATTTATATTCTAAATCTAAAGCCATCACTTTTTTTTTAATAGAATAGCTGAAGTTTCCTGGTTTATATTCCAAAATTATTCTGACGTTCATTAATTAGTACCCTTGCCTGCTAGCCCAAACCCAATTGGAACATTTACCGTTTCTTCTGTAAACAACCAAAATGTATCGAATTTGGTGGCTTAGAATCTCCTACTCTGGCTGAAATTTGTTATCATTAAATTATGGCTGTTCAACAGTGTTTGCAAAAGATGTTGACTGTCCAGAACCTGCTTCTACTGGATAGTATTATAAATTTCAAAAGACATCCCACGCTTGCCACCTTTGATTGGTTCTGTTGAAGATGGAGTGGAACTGAGTACACATGTGGTGGTGGTGGTGGTTTACACATTTGTTTAGCCATTAAATCTTACATATGTAGGACTTTTAACCACCACGTCTGCATCAGACTGCATAAGTATAAGGCTTTTTTAAAAGATTTGGGGGGTGGGGTGAGGAGGTATTTCTGAATTGGTTTTTTTTAATCGTGATCTCGCAGTAGTGAAAACATCCCAGTGCCTTGTGCTAAAAACAAGCTCCTAGAAAGGATTTCACAAGGAAGAGGTTTTTCTAGGTGGGCTTGTAATGTCACTACCTCAGTTACACACTTTGTGTTAGAGACTCTAAGACCTATTCTTATTAAATACTTCTACACTATCCGGTGCTGTCTTGGTGCATCCAAGCTGGCTCTGAGTAAGCTGCTGAAGATACTTAAAGCAGTTCTGTGATGCATCTCATTGCTTACGTATGCTGCTTCTCATCTTGTTTAGAGTTATTTCAGGTGTAGCTACATAGTATTTTGATTTGCAGAAGTACCCTTAGATTCTCTCAATTAAATAAAAAGTTAAAAAACAGGATTAGGAATAAGAGGAACTTTTTTTTGTTTTTTTTTTTTTTTTTTTTAAATCTGATCATTTCATGTCCATTCTGTAGGATTTAAGATGCACCAGATTAAAGTCCCATTCCTGGCAGTGCTTGTCTATGTTTTCATAAAATTCCACTGAAACTGAAAGGCCTACTAAGTGGTCTCAAACTGAGTACGGGTAAAAAAGTTTGCAGGATCAAAATTCAAATTTATTTCTAGCTGCAGTTTGGCATAAAAGAATTGCTAGAAATTTTTTTGTTTCTGTTTTTGTTTATTTCTTTTTATTCCAATAATTAATGTTGGAAAAGATTCTTGCAAAAACAACAGAAGTAAGCTCATTTTCACTCCATAATAGTTAAGAAAAATGGAATTTCAGATTTAAAAAACATAATGCTGCAGCACCACCATAAAGTCTAAAATAATTTTGCAGAAGGGAGTCCCTCCATAAAGGAAACCCTAAAATAATACAACTTTTATACTACAAATTTCTGTTTGTTTGGGGGCATAATAATAATTAAGATAACTTTGCTAGAATTGTATGGCAATGCTGATGACATTTGAAACTCTTCTTTTTATAAGAATTGCAAGAATTTCAGTTAYTGTTTTGGTGTAGATCTTTCTTACAACCTGTGTTAAATAAATGAGGCTTACCTTTGCCAATTCTTGAAGCTGTTGWTTAAAGTAACATTAAAAACTGCTGGTAACTTACCTTTCTTTGCGTTTACCACTCATCTTGGAAGGACAGTTTGAAATATAGCTTCCATTACTGTGCATATTTTTAACGCTACTCTGCTGTTTTAACACTAAAGCTCTCCATGGGGCTGCGAATGGCTTTTGTCTCAGGCACAATTGCAAGGCTGCAAAGATACAGGAACATCAACAAGTACCATTTTTTTACAGTTGTAAATTAATACTCTATGCAGCTATACAGTACACACATACTCTCATAGATCTGTTTGTGTGTATATGTATTAATATATATCTAGTATATATAATATTAACATATATTTCTTCAAATAAGAATAGCACCTCCCAAATTAAAACAGAACCTTCTCACATACTAACTTGGCTATTATTAAATCATTTGACGGACTTTAAAAATAAAATGCAGGAATTTACATACCGGTTAATAAAATACATAGTATGCTAAGCTAAAGTAGCTGTTGAATCAGCTGCATATAAAATTAATGTTAACGTGTTTGTGTAGATATTTGAATGTGTGATGAATTAATCTATGTTCTGTGATTGAGTTTCTGTGTCAGCTAGGTAAAATTAAAGATTTGCATAAATAATAAGAGCTTCATTTAAATAGTGTTAATTATGAGAATAAGTACAACATAAGATATTAAAAAATTACAATGAGTATTCTTTTCAGGATCTTTGAAGTTCCTGTCTTATCTTGGCTTGTGGCTCCACTTTATACCTTTTTCTAGTATTTTAATAGAATTATGTTTTTATCTTTCCCTTCAGTTGTTTGAAAAAAAATTAACTGGTAGTGCTGTGAGCTGAGAAGACTGATTCAAAATTTTGACTAAACAACTCCCACCAAATGTTTGCAATTCTGAGAAGGGGCAGTTGTTCAGCAGGGAGGAGAGGGGAGAGCAAACAGAATTGGGGGAATTTATGCTGTCGCATGGAGCTAGGCTCGTTGGATCGATGGTTTCAGTGATGTTTTCTGCTGTGAAATTTTCTTAATGGCATCTTAAATTATGAGCTTTTTTTTACAGAGCTTTTACAAGATGGGAGGGAGCAGTTGAAGAAGAAATAAAAGTTTAAAGTTGAGGATGGGTTTAGGTATAAGAAAAGCCTATGCGGGCTTCTAAAACATAGGGATTAGTACTGAGGAGGGGGATTTACTTTCTCTCGAACACTCCTGGTGCTTTGGGGAAAAGAGAGTTACATCCTCAGTGTCTTGTGACAAGCGAGGTCGTGGCTTTGTGCTAAAATTGTGGAGGGTAGAGTGGAGAACATGTGTGGAATCAGGTGTTCTGATAATGCTTCAGCTAGAAGTGGAACTGCTGATAGAGCACTTCTGAGCTCAGGCTTCAGTGTGCCTTTAAAAGAGGGAAAAAAAAAAAGAGCAACAGACAATGTGTTTAAGCTACTTTGAAGAGAATGGAACATAAACTGCTGCTGTATATAAATGTCACGTTCTGTGTTATAAACTGGCATAAATAAATGTGTTCTTTGAGTAGGTAAGATAACCCAAATAACTTGCATAATGATCCTGATAGTTTCTTAACTCTTTTTGTCGAGTAATTAATTTTGTAGTTCATATCCATTGTTTTTCTCAATGCTTGGTGTCAGTTTTGCCTTAGTTTCATATTTGGTCTCTTTTTTGTATAAAATGTATAAATAAATGTATAAATCTCTTCACTTCCTTTTTTTTTCTTTTTTTTTCTTGTCTTTTTTTTTTTTTTTTTTTTTTTTTTTTTTTTTTTTTTTTTTTTTTAATCGGTCACTATGTACATAATAGGTAGAACTGCAGAGAGTAAGTGGGTGAATACTGACCACAAAACTTAGCGAATGGACTGGAGAATGAGGAGACATGATGCATGGCTTATTGCTGAGGAACAGAACAGAGGAAAGCTTTAACTCCATAGTTCAAGCTAAAGTAACAGTAAAGAAAAAGGTTGTAGTAGGACTTCAAATATGTGCAGCGATGCCTATTCTTTATAAAGCGGCCATGTGTAACTTGCAAATGTTTCTTGTTATGAAACACCGAGGATATAGAAGCTTATTTGTTCGGATAACTTTGGGAAAGCATGCGAAGGCATTGTAGTGCTAATGTAAGAATTACTTCAAAGGGTTGGTGTATGTTTTTAAAATGTTTTTTGATGTCTGATTTTTTCAAAAATATTTACCATTGTAAACAGTGTTTAATTTAACTGAGCACAATAAAAAGAATTCTAGTAGGATTGGAAATGTTTGCTTAGCCTAATATTATAAAGCAAAGCATTTGTCATAGACAGAATTTCATTATTTGTCGAGTATTCTCCTGTCCCACTAACATGGGATTCTGGAGTTTTACCAGTTGCATGTTCTATATGTGGAAAGTAATATATATAAATAGTAAACGAACCAGTTAAACTTATTCAAAACGTTTGCATTTTTATTCCTTTATCAGAGTTTCTTTTTCTATTCACATCATGTGATTTTATTTGATCTGTTAATACAAGAAAGTTTATGCTTTGTTCTAAAAGTACTTTTGTTTTGTTGGTGGTTTTCTTTTCTTTTTTTCTTTTATAAAAAAATAAGTAAAGGCTGTATAGTTTGACAAAAGTTTAAGTTACCCTAGTGTTGCATGGGAACAATGTTTCTTATGATCACAACAGCATGACTAAGTAGGCAATGTTTTAGAGTATATTGACATTCAGTGTTGAATTTTGTGCACATGTTTTTTATTTCGTTGAGATATCTGCATGTCATTAAAATGTGGTTCATTTTCTTTTCTCATTAGTTCATTTTTTTCTATGTGAAGACACTGTAATTTATTTTAATTTCATTTTCTTATTGTTAGATTTATTTTCCTGTGTAGTGACATGTAGAAAGGTATTTTTGGTATCATTCTTTGAATTTCTCAGAGGGTATTATCTAACTGATGACAGAAAAAATTTGTTCACATTTGTCGCTTACTTATTGCACATCTCAATACGATTATAATTTTTCTAATTTGCATGTTACAGAAATGAAGCAAGGACAAGAAAATATTAAATTAAAGAGAGAGAACATAAGCAAACAAGTGGTCATTGACTGAAATAATAATGTGCATGTTGTTTTCCCCCCTTCTCCCTCCTGCATGCAGGGATTTGGTTTCGTAACTTTCGAAAATAGTGCTGATGCGGACAGGGCGAGGGAGAAATTACACGGCACCGTGGTAGAGGGCCGTAAAATCGAGGTGCATGTTCAAAATATTTTCCTTTTCATCTTTTTTATAAATGTCTGCTTCACTCTCATTTGTTGTTTCAGATGCATCATTGGTGTCTTCTGTGTGCTCCCCTTTCCCCTTCCCATTGTTTATATATATATTTATATATAAAGAGAGAGAATCTGGCCTTACTTGGGTTTTTTTATTATTATTTCTTTTGTAATTATTATTATTATTATCATTATTGCTGAAAGGTGGATGACAGAATTGAAAAAAAAATGAAAGCTTTAATATTTTGAAGTTATTATTTTCGATGTTTTGTAAATCAATGGGTGCAGTAGATTCCAAAAACCAGCCAACAAAAAAAAGAAAAAAAAAATTGAGAACAACAAAAAAAAAAAGTGTGACAGACAAAACAAAAACAAACAAAAGGTTGGTTTTTTTTTGTTTTTTTGGTTTGGTTTGGTTTGGTTTTTTTTTCTGCAGGGTTGATGCGGGATCCACAGTGGCTTTCAAAAAATTCAGATTGGGAAAGAAGCATCCAAAAGATGTACAAGAAAAAGAAACAAAGCCAGACTAGAGACCGACCAATTTTAACATTTAATTTTTAATGAAACCATCAGGCTACTTTGGCTGGATGGCCTGAGCCATTCATATCTATTAAAAAACCAACACAAATGCGTTTTAGTACCACTGGATCCCCTTCAATACTGCCTCAGTCGTATTTGTTAGAATAAAAAAAATACCAATTGAAAATGCTGTCGTCTTTTGAGTAAGATGTTGCATATTTTGCCTTTTCATTTTCCCCCTTCGACGGTAGCGCTTAGGGCCCTCACCAAACTCTCAGTAACCATGGTAACTGTATACATACCCATGCTGGCGATGGTGCTGAATGGTAAGTGGAGAAGTCCATCTGCCGTTTCACGTATTTAGCGCTGATATACCACGTGAATTTTTTTGACTTGTTGTATTAAGTTTTCTTGATGCTACATTTTTTTCTATATTGGTACGCCTGTAATTGAGTGTACGTTTTAAGCAAGCCTGGGAGGCACTGATTGGATTGAGGATATGACTTCGTGCACATCTTACTCAGATTGTTAACTCCATATTGTGTTAAATAATGCACCCTCTTTTTATCCTTTTGTTAGCTGTGATTTTAAAGCTTGAATGATTTTGTTAATTCTTGCAATGAAAAAGGCTCTTGTTCCAAGTGTTGAATGCTAGATGTTGCTTTTCCAATGGTACTTCTCTTCTAAAGGGTTATGTTGCACACTGCTAAAATTCGTTTGTCCCTTTTTTTGACATTTTCTTTGTTTCCTTGTACCTTGTCTCTTTCCCTTCTACTCCACTGCATGTTCCTTCATATAATCTTTTTTTCTGTTTTGAGTATTTATTGTATCAGTGTTATCATGGAATACAAGCATGCTCTTAAGTCTTAAATTATGCAGTACCTTTTAATTTGCTTTTAATGTCTTTTTATTAAAGTTTAAATGATATGATGTTGCTTTATTGAAATGATTTGTAAGTTAAAATGGTTATGAAAGTAAATGTAATTATAAATAGTATGATTTTGTTATGCACCTGTTGCCTTCTATAAATTAAATTGCATTTTATTTTTACATGACTAATAGCAGTAATAATGCATGCATTTAATAGTAACATGGACCCTCCCTGTAACCCTTTCTAATCCAGTGTTCTATGTGCTTAGGTAAATAATGCAACAGCACGTGTAATGACAAATAAAAAGACCGTCAACCCTTACACGAATGGTAAGTGCATGAGATCTCAGTGCTTTGTTTTAATGTCAGTGCATGTGAAACCTCACTCTTCTGCTGAATGGGTGGACTCATCTGCTCGTGAAGCGTCATAGCCCGCACCTCCTGCATCTCCTTGGGCTCAGGCTTTGTCCAGCCACCTAAAACATGATATAGCTGGGCATAAATTCCATCTGTGTAGAGTTGAGCTGATTCACAGCCATGTGGGCATATGTGCCTCATTTTGCCTGATTGGAATCTGAGTGTTTAACCACAGTGGCTTTTGTRTAGGAAAATATACCTGATAGCAAAGCGTCGTTCTCTTCTAGCTTTGTTAATGTTGCGATGAATGAACTAATCAGAGGATTCAATTTTGCTTGGATGATGGAGGTAGGGACACCCGTAAGAAGAATGTCTCTGTCAGGCATGAGATACTTTTTAGTACCAAGACACTCATCTAGTCAAAGATAATTTTCCATGTCTTCTTTCCACAGCTTGTTAGAAGTAAAGGGCAAACAGTAATTGGGTGCTGCTTCCAGCTTTTTTTCCCTGGAAAAATCTAAATTCCAAGCTACATAAAAAAATTCATTCTAATACTGACCTAAGTTGGTATAATGTTGTACACTAATGATAGAAAAATAATCCATAGATATTTGAGGGGTTTGGAAGCAATACGTTTTAAAAATGTTTCCTTTGGCAGTGTTTGATCGTGTGCTTGAGTTGTTTGCATTTGCTAGTTCAGAAAATTCTAACAAGTTCCTAACTCAACAACATCAAACAATGATACATCAATTGAATTTAATTGCAGTATGTTTTCCAGTTTTACTAAACTGTGTAGTTATAATTGTTTGCTTTTCAATTTAATTTAGTTTTTCCCATCCAGTAGAAAGCAGATGAAATCTGCACATTCATCAGTAAAGGTTTCCACAGGTAGATTAGACTCTCTTCCCATTTTGAAATATAATGGATCTTATCCTCTATATCTGAGGTCTCATTAGTGAGGTTTTACTAAAACCCAGGCCAAACAGTGGCTTTRTTTTTCAATGGAAGAGTCATAATTTTTTCCTACCACAGTAAAAATAAAATACAGTGATGGTTTTCATTTGACATGTGATAATTGAGCTAGTTAAAATGATCTGGAGAAGAAGAGTCTGAAATTCCTCATGCTTTCTCAGAAACTGTTTTCTTCCTTGTTTTGTATGTAAATGTGGAACTTGGCAAATGGTGCAGATGGGAAAATCTCCTTCATTTTTACTGGCTTTCAAACATCTCAGTGAATCTAGCGAAAGAGACACGAAGCTTGGCTGGACCACATAACAAGATTTTGTTGCAATAAGGAGCTAAATTAACTATATGCATATGATACTATGAACTTTGGTACATTGTAATGATAAAAGGATAAAAGTAGTTTTGTTGTAAATGATGATGTATATTTTGTATTCATATTATCCTAAGGCTACAAAACTGTTAATTAGCAAATAACATGTTACATATCAGCACATCCAGTGCTGAAGAAAGGGAATGCTGGGAATGGGGATGTGAGATTTTTAGGAATCTGGTTTTAGAGGAGGTTCACCTCTGTGTCCCGCACTGCAGGRTTACTTAGGTCATACATTATCATTTATTAATACCCAAAACCAGAATGATGAAAATCTGCTGTTAAGTGTTTCCCACTTGAAGTGTTTTGTGTCTGTCATTTTCCATCCTGTTCCATTTGGAATAGATCTCATGAAAAGTATGAAACATTCTGTTTAGTGCTTAAAAATTAGAATTTATGTTTGTGAATCCATACATCCAAGGTGTTGCATGCAGGATGTTCTTTTGCACACCTTTTGATGGGTATCTACCAAGACAAACTCTGGTTGTAGTTCATACATTTTGATTTTTTTACTTTTTTTTTAATGTCTGAGATCCCCTAAAGTAAACACACAAGGAGAATCATGTTCTTCTTGCATAATCATTACAAGCGACAAGGAATGAAGTGTAGACGTGCAAGGTACTTCATTTAGTTTAATCAGTGCTTCTATTATCAGTCATCCTGACATTGTATGATTCTAGTTCTTTATCATTTTGTCAGGAATTAACCAGTGCTATAGCTGATTATTAAAGATTATTGTTGTCTAAAGTAAAGGTCTCACCTTCTAAATAAAATAAAGGGCTAGTTTTTCTGTGTTCTTCTACAAGCATATTAACATTTGCAAGATGCTTCTGACGCAGAAACTTTCTGTTTGCACATGCCTCTCTCTTCAAAAGCACTTATTTTTTAATGTGTAGCTTTGTTTTTCAAAGAGTATGTGGTGACTGACATGTTATTGGCAGGTATTCAAAATGTAGTTGAGGCACATGTTGTATTAGATGAAAACATCAGGCAATAATATTTATTGTAATTTAAAAATAAGATACACTCTGTTTTGTCTTTCATTCCTGAATACTGCTGGTTGTTTGATAACAGGGCTCATTTTGTAAATATGACTACAAAAGTCAGTAGATCATAAAGCACAAAATCCTAGACTTTTTTTTAATATATGCAGCTTCATTCAAATAAGTGGGTTGCTCTTGTGTCCTAGATGGTTTTTGAGATAAGTATGCTTTCCAGTGACTTTTGACAATTCCTGAAATGAGCAGTTAATAAATGCTCGGTTGCTAGGAGAGCTTTTTTTGTKCAAGTTTGTTATCAGACAGGATGATTTTGATGGCTGACCTCATGTGCTTTGGAGATAGAACTGCCTTTTCTTTGCAAATAAATTCAGTSTCAGGAGTTCTACTTGTTGGCAAAAATATTTCGGAGACATTTTTAGATGTTCCAACCTATCCTGTTCACAGTTATACTTTCTTCTGATGCCCATATTGCAATTCAGGATGCTCATCCAAGTGTTGCAGGGAACAGAGAATTATGTGCAAGTAGATTCAGAGAACCACAGCAATGAATGAGGAACATGAAACAGAGATCAGTAGAGGGATACATATGTTTTAAAGTTTAAACTTGTGGTGTCTTGAATTTGAACCTTCTGTTGATCTAAACTTAGATTCAAATTCACAGCTAGTGACTATAACTACAGTTAAATCCCCTCCCACTCCCCTTTCCTCCCCTCTGTTTGCAAACAGGAGGAAAGCAAATGGTGTCACAGGGCTTGTTTCCCACCAAAGCATTCCTCCGGCCACGGGTGCCTGTCTGGCCTAGGAAGTGAAGATAATCCTCTCTGCATTCCTGTGYCCCACTTTCTATCAAAGCTTGGTCCACTGTGCAGTATGATTATTTCCTTCCCTTTAGCATGCTTCACCTGTATTTCTTTCGATGACTGCAGAGGGTGGGGTTTTGGGGCAGGTAGAGGGGTGGTTTGTTTCCTTGTTTGGTTTTTAAGTTTTGAGCTTTTATAGTTTCAACTTGAGGAGGAGATTAATATTGTGACAGTAAGAAAAACGCACAAAATTACACCCACTGCAGAGACTTTGCCTCCTCCAGCTGCTGAAGTAGGGTGACTTGGCAGATGCTCGCTCGGATACATCAACTCCTATTGCACTTGAGTAACCCACACAGCTACGGGCCAGCACATTGCCAGCTGACAGGATAAAGTTAAGTTTAATTACTGTTATTTTCACGATGAATGAAGTATTTCCTGTATAAGTTTCAAAAAGTTAGATGAGACAGCCATCACTGCGAGAGACGTAAGGAACTGAAAGATGAGAGTGGCTTTCAGCTGTGAAGAGCAATCTGCATCTTCCAAGATTTTTTTCTTTCTCTCAGACAAATTGTGGTGCTCTTAGTGTAACTTAGAAGCTGAGAGGTGTCTGTCAGCTTCTTTGACAGCAAAAGCTGACAGATCTGAAATTCAGTCCAATCTTTCATTTTGGATGGTGTCGATCAGTGGTCTTTTGAGGAGGTAATGAATTTGAAATAGTAAATATTCCCTAAGCTATAAAAAGCTAGATTTTTACTGAAAGTCTCAAAATTTGGATGATTTTCTGTCAAACAAAGTTTGGCTAAGCATTTTTGTTATACCACAACATTCCTGAATATAATCCTGTAGTATGTAAAATTGAAGGGTCAGGTAAAAATCCTGTGATATTTTCAGGAGGAAAGTAATTTTAACCGTTCTTGGTTGGCCATTTTTCAGCTTCCATCATTGTCTTTTAGATATGTATAGCAACTGCAATTACTTCTGCAGAGCAATTGCATGCAATGCTGCTCTTCACTCTGTTTGAACTTATTATTGAGTTGCATTTCAAAAACACTCCTCGCCTCTGTTACTGAACAGTTAATTACTGGTAAACACGTCCTGTGCATCGGTTAGAGATAGCAGTATTTTTAAAGGGTAGGAATAGTTTTCTTTTGTGCTTATTGAGATTTTGTATTGCACTTTTTCAGTCTTATAATGCATTATGGTTTTATGATCTTCAACTGTGCTTTTGCATTACATGATACGGCCAAGGCAGAAACAAGCCTCAATACAGTTTGCATTTTAAATTCTTCTAATCTTGGCTCTTCTGATTTTGAAAAGCTTTGTTGTTCCTGTCTTGATTGTATTTTGTTTCCAGCAGCATAGTTATAGGATCTATTTAAAGTACCATAGTTCTTGAGTTCACACGATGCTTTTGTTCAGGTTTTTCTCTTTGTTCCCATTTACAAATGGTGCTTCCCACTCCTCTGATTCAAGTGTGCTTTTGGAAAACCCCTAATTTTTCAGTCCCAGGAGTTCAAATAATTGTTVAAACACTTAAAAAAAAAAAACAAACAGAAAAAAAGAGTGTGGGTGGGGGGATGTTCTGTGGAGTTTGGAGTTAACTGGGAGTGGATCTACCTGTGGCTGAGCAAAACACAATAATTGGCACTTTACCACAGCTGAGAACGCTGACGAGATGGCCAGTGTTTTTTCCTGCTGTTCTCTTACCCCTTCCACTTCAGTTCCTTCAGCATTGTTGTCTTTAGTATCACATATGCTTTGAACTCAGGCCCTGCTTCTGCAGCCAGCCGGTGCACTCCAGGCTTACCTGGAAATGCCGCATCGGGTGTAAGGACACAACGGCAATTCTTTGGAGTTTGGCCAGAACGCACGATACAGAATATCTATTGGTTCTGTGCTTTGATTCTTATGCCAGCTGTGGGAGGACAGTGATTATTTAAGACAAAGGCAGTGGCTGCATTTGTACCACTTAAGAGCTTTGCAGAATGTGACTGCAGCATTTTCTTCCATGCCAGCTACTTGATGACAATATGCTAACAGCATTTATCAGCTGTAAATGCAGGCAGTACAGTCACTTTCGGYGCGTGCCTGTAATTGTCCTGTTTCAGTGCAGACAGTCTGATGTACAAATGCAAATGGAAAAAAAGTCTCTGGCATTTGACTGGGATCCCACAGTGCGCAAATCTCTTTCATGTCACAATAGACATTTCTGTACAGTGTCTACGCTTTCATTTTTCCCAGAGTAGAATCAAAATTCTCAGATTATTTGATTGCCTTGTAACCTACACTAACACATGCTTATCAGAAACATTTATGTCCAGCAAATGGACTGTTTTGGCCTCTCTGGCTTGTAACCAGAGAGCTAAAGGAATGAGAAAGAACTGATCTACTCTGGTACTGTATGATATAGGGATACCTGAACTAGTTCTAATTTAATTCCATAACTTAAGGGAATAACTTGCAACTGTGCATTGCAGCCAAGGTAATTCACCTGATAATTTGCTCCAGTACTACATGTCCAGAGAATGCCTTGTTTCATTACTTATTTCCATACTTCAGAGTCTGATATTAAAGATCAGTAATCTAAGATGCTTATAGAATTTTCATTAAAATGACCTTTTTTGAAGCCATTTTATCTGTATACCTGTATACAAAAATAATAATTATTATTATCACTAATTGCAATATTAACTCCATTATGTTTTTATGTTTGCTGCAGGCTGGAAATTAAATCCAGTTGTTGGTGCAGTTTATAGTCCAGAATTCTATGCAGGTAAGGATTGCGCTATAGTTGTCCATGCCATATTTTATCTTAGTATTCTTTAAATCATGCAAAAGTACAGAATATGCATTTGGTGTGAGGTTTGGTTTCTTTGTTTGATTCACATTATCTCCACATCATTTACAGATTTGTGATGCAGGATTTTAAATTACCTGGGCATACTAAAGTTTATATAGAAGATATGTGAATACCTTTTTATTGGAAAGTAGATAGTATAACATGAAATGTACTGCAATATCCCAGTCTTACATGAGATTTGATTTTATTTATATTTTATTTTATACTTCAGTACAGTCACTTCCCTCCAGGAATTATTTAAGCCTAGTGAGCAACAACAACAAAAAATCTGTCTATAAATATATATTTTGTGTATATACATGTACATAGACATACATAGGTATAGAGTATCTGCGTTCATATTTTTTTTCTTGAACATTTTTCTTTAAATTTTATATTTAGTTATTCAGTTTCTTAAAATTTTTGTATTTTAAATCTGTATTATCACTTGAGTCTTCACTGAGACCGAATTCTGATCCTGGTTACAATTTGGAGTTAATAAGATAAAGTCTTTTTCTGCTGGAAGTCAGTCATGGCTAGCAACAGTTTCTAAATGTGCTTTAGCAACAGTATTGAAAACAAACACGGTTGTACTCCAAAACCCCGTTGATTTCAGAGGAATTTGAATCCT
>JAYKAV010002932.1:3036393-3041878 GCA_035582835.1 Phoebastria nigripes
GCTATTTACTCAAAAAAATCTTCCAGAATTAATTATGCCTTATGCTACATTATAATGAGTTTTTTATTAAAATGTATACCATCATGGAAACTAAACAAGGATTATTCAAAGAATAATGCCAATGACTGTTATTTTTTGAAAGATTAATTTAGTTAATTGGTTATACATTTAAATCTGGAGCAAGGTTAATCGACCTATATTTGTCATTGTATCGAAGTCTGCACATTTTAAAGAGAAAATCACAGATACTGTCAGTATTACCCTTTTAAAGATGTTTCTTCTGTTTGGATGTATATTTAATAACACAGTATACACTTAGGCTTTGATACTGTTCCTATGTGATCTCTAAAAAAATTCCATACACTTGATTATTTCATGGTAAATCTTGAACCATAGATAGAGCTTTATACCAGAAGATAGAGAATGGTTAAGAAGGGAGTTCCTGCTTCTTCAATGTAAAACTTCAGGAATTTTGACCACAGTCTGGTATAGAGGAATCATTTGATACTGGATTATGATGAATTTGTGCACAAATAGAATCTGGAAAAAAGAGAAACTGCATATTTGCTGGAAGTTGGGGTTCTTTTAAAACAGGGGAAAAGGAGGTGTTTGGCGGCGGGGGGCGAGGTGTTTGGATCTGTTTGCTTGTTGGTACAGTCTTGCTGAGACGTAGGTCTTGAGTTTTCTGCAAATCAGCCTGAGTTAATACTACTGAGATATCCCACTTGAACTAGTCTTAGGTGACTACACAGCAAAACCACACTGACCCTATCTCACTACTTGGAGTCAATGGATTTGGAGTTGTTAAGTGTAAGTTAGTGCTGCATCCCCACTATGGTGCAGTATCAGCAGCCTTATACCATTCTCCAGTGATAGGTCAGATCTCTGATGCTGAAGATTTTTCTAGAAGTCATATCAGTAGTTACTGTATGTAGACAAAGAATACTCTGAGATGACAAACAGGGCCAACAAGTTGATAGAGCTGTCATGGGTGCAAAGCAGAAAGTTGAGGCAGGGAGGCAAGGTGAAGAATTGTTATATTAGCTGTTCTGGGATGGAAAAAACATGCAGAAATCAAGTAATACATAGAAGAACAGAAAAACTCTATTTAAATAGGTATTGTAAGGAAGGAAGTAGGGCCAATGAATGGCAAAAGTTCTCTAGCCTCTGTTCCTCCTGTATGCCTCGCATGTTTTTTTACAAAGGAGTAAGATGCCTTTCCTCGTTCTGAGGTCCTAACTCAAAAAMCTGCTTTTCCCTTTCAACTGCTAGGTAATAAATTTCCTCAGTGGTAGTTCTGCCGGGTAGCACTTATGAAAATTTCTTGTTTTCTTTAGGTAAACTTGCTCCTCTTATAATGTCTGACCAAAGATAAAGCAGTGTGTATGAGGAATGATAAATTCCTGTTAATAAAATAAATTATGATTTGGAATGATAAATTCCTGTGTGTGAGTAAGCCTGAATTCTACTTTAACCCATGTTCTCTAAGGCGGTGGATGAATACAGGCCCAGGTACAATCATAATTAAATGTGTGATCATGATTGCAACTTACTTGATTTAGTATCTTATTCTAGCACAGAACACCATCTGTGTTAAAAATACGTTACAGTTAGCTCATGGGAGGGAAATCCTCTGTACCATTATTAAATACACTGAAGCTGCTTTGGGCTTAGGAAGTCCTTGAGCTGCAAATGGTTGGAAACTAGGATAACACCTGCGAGAAGAGTATTATGCTTGCTGTCTTCTTGTACTTTACCTTAGGTGCGCACTTTTGATGATTTTGAAAATTTTATTTTTTTAATTATATCCAACATGTCAAAATGCCACCCAAATGACAGCAAGGTGGTTGAGACTATGGGGCAATGTGAAGGTCACGTTCTTGCATTACAGTCAATGGCCACCAAGTTAAAGTATTCAGATTACATCTTGACATTTAGTTTTGTAGTCAAATGATCTGTTCAGCTGAGTTGCCCACTACTCAAGTAGTCCCGCTCATCTCAGATACATACCTTTGTTTAGTTTAAGGCTGCTTTTGTTTGAAGGAGAATTCTTCTGTAGTCCTTCTCTCTTCCCCAGTGAGCTGGTATAATACATTTGAGCAGCCCCCCCACAGATCTAGCATAATCATTGTGGAATGCAGTGGTGATCATACTCTAACCTGGACATTTCGCACCCATGAAATAAGATTTTTGACACTGGACCAGACACTTCTTAACAAAAGCATAGAAATGTGGGTTGGGACTGACTTCTGGAGGTCATGCAGTCCAACTTTCTTTTTGAAGCAGGACTAACACCAGTGCTAGATCAGGTGACCCATGAATTTGTATACATCTACAGAGATTTATGATCTTCTTTGGGTAACCTTTTCCAGTGCTGCACTGGCCTCCTAGTGAAAAATGTTTTCCTAATGTCCAACCTAAACCTCCCAAGCTACAGTTGGTGGCCATTGACCTTTTCTATTATCATCTGCTACCATTCCAATGAGATTTGGCTCCATCATCTTTGTAACTTCCCTTCAAGTAGAGAAAGCTATTAGATTGCCTTTTAACTTCCTCTTTGCCAGACTAATCAAGTTCCGTTCCCTCAACCTCTCTTCACAGGACATGAGCTCTAGATCCCTGCCCATCTTGGTTTCACTGCAACATATCCTCTCCAGTTTCTCCACATTTCAATTGAACTGGAGGGGCAGTAGGTTTAAAAACTGGATGCAGTATTCCAGGTGCAGTCTTGCCAGCACCAAGTGTGTGTGTGTGTTGGGGGAATAACAACAGCTCTTGACCTGCTGGCCATGTTTCCATGTTTCTCCTAATTTYGCCTAGTATGCAGTTTGCCTTGTTTGTTTAAATGTTACTTTAATAAAACAAAAGAAAGCTTCTGATCAAGCAGGAGCTGTACTGTCCTTTCTTTGTTATTACATTGCTTCTACCTTCTTGTATGTTTTTTCAAATGTTTTTTATTGTGGATAGAATTGATCAATTTTTAAAGGGCTAAAAAGAAAGTTAAGTACTGTGCTTTACTCACAAAGAGAATCTTTTGAGGAAAAATAATGCTTGGACTTCTCTTACTTAAACGTCATTCTTGTGGTTAGTGAAAATGTGTTCTATGGCTTCCTGATTAGTGATGGACCAAAAATAAATTAAATAAATATGGTAGCAGCCTGAAACTGTCTAATTATAAAAATTATACTGAGATTTTTTTTTTCCCACAACCGTCTCCCTGGCCTCCTTTTGTTAATATATTAGTTTGCAGCATTAGTATGTTTTTTAAGTAAATCTGAAAATTATCCCCACTTGCCACATGCCGGCTTGGGGTTTGCAGAGCAGGTTTAGTACACGTGAAATAGATTCTGTTTGCAAGAAACTGCACTGGGAGCTGTGTTGGAGACTCCATGTACATGCTGACTGTCATATGTCACGCAGATTGCCTTTTGGACAGCTTTGAACTGTGTGTGGTGGGGTTGTCTGCTTCAGGGGACGAGACTAAACCTGGTCCAGAGTAAACTCTCCAGACTGTGTATGATTTAAAGGCCAGATATAAAACCAGCTGTTTTATAGCTACTGCTACTGTCTCACCAATTACTTGACAATAGAGGTCAGCCTGGGTGTGCACTGTCTGGACCTGAGGTCTAGGCTACGGTATGCATGGTGGTTGTCTGATAGAATAAAACTGAGACTGTAATTCAAATACCAGCTATGGATATATGTAAAAAGCAGTGGCTTAAGAATCTCTCAGAGGAACGTTTAAGACAAACTACAAGGTCATCACTAAAACACTTGTTTGTTCAGGACCGGGTGGGATATTTGCAATGCTAGATAAGTTAATACCAGTTATGCAGAGGAATAAATTCCTCTGATTAGAAGAATAACAAAGTTAGGAAGATCCATGCGTTAGGATGGACAGTCAGGCAGACAAACTATTCTGAAATGTAAAGTAATAAAGTAATATATGAAATGTAAAGTTAATACAGTTAAGTGGAATGGAAAACAACTCTGCTGTATGTTAAACCTTGATTACATCTGTAGTTTAGCATTACATTAATGCTAAAGCAGTTTCAGAGTATGTTGAATTGTATTCCAAACATATAGCTAAAGTTTTCTGTTTTGTCTTCTGCATTTTTTTCCCATTTTGGGCATTGGATGACAGAATCCCCAATACATTTGCATTGTAATTACGTTTTCTAATACTTACTGGGAGTAAATTTCAAAATACTGAGTTTTCATTCATTTACTTATTTGTGGAGGTAGCTGAGATGAAGCTGTGCTTTACAATGGTACACAGTCTCTGTCAGTTTGGCGCTATCAGATTTTCTTTGTGAAAATTGTTCTGGGGGGACTCTCCAAGCATAGAACTGCTTCTAGTAAAAGTGAGTGTTTTGGAAAGTTTGGAAACATTACATTACCATTTTTGTAATGTTTTTTCATGCTCCTGAAATTCTGGAATCTGAATGGGCTAGGGAAGAAATAGRCTAACTAAAGCCAGGATTATGCATGACGATTCAGTTTTTGCTCTTTTATATTCTCAGCTTGTCATTCAGAATAGAATTTTATTTGTAAGTTAAAACCAACATCCATTGGGGTAAGCAAATAGAACTGGGGGATTAGTAATTTGCATCTCTGCATCTAATTGCATTAGATTTGCATCTCTGTCTTATCGATTTACTGAAATAGGTAATTTACACAGAAAATAGTGTCTTGACACAATATGAGAGGATGAAGTATAAACACATCTACTTGTAATCCCTCCAGGGCCATGGTGAAACTGTACTGTTTGTGTTTGAGCAGAAAGGCTCCAGTTTCATTTATTCTGTGATTCTATTCATATTACAGTCTTTATTCATCAGGCATATGTATGAATGTGACCCATTTTAGTTATCAGCAGAATATAAATGTATTTTTAATATTCTCAAGTATCCTATTTCAAGAATAGTATAATACCAGCTCAGAGTTTATATTTATACTTCAGAATTTCTCTCATGTTTGTTTCTCGAAGTTACAAATGAACCAAGATCAAGTTACAATGAACCAAGAGTAACCATCATTTACATACCTTTTAGTCTGCTAGGAGGACCTAGAAAGATTAGGAGTAAAGATTTGATTTTCAAAGGTCCTGAACAACTTCAGCGGGACACATCTCCCAGTGTAAGATAATGGCATATCACTGAATATCAATTTATGTGCACCTGAATTTGTGTGTGTGTGTGTGTATATATATATATCATATAGTAAACATATTTTGTAGGAAAGTTACAGTTATGGGCAATACTGACAGTACCACTCSATTTTTTTACATGATTACATAATGMATTTCCGGTTTTAGATTTCTTTAGTGACAGCATGTGAATAAGGATTTACACTTGGATGCCAATGATAAAAATTCACTAACAAGCACAGGTAAACTCTCTAGGCTTGTTATGTATTCTCCTAGAGAAGCTGGCGGCTCACAGCTTAGACAGGTGTACTCTTCGCTGGGTAAAAAACTGGCTGG
>JAYKAV010002932.1:3042828-3115328 GCA_035582835.1 Phoebastria nigripes
TCTTAGAGGTCTTTTCCAACCTTAATAATTCTATGATTCTATTTTGATACAAGCATCGGCTGAGTTTGTGTGACATAGTAGTTTCATTTTGGTTACAAGACAAGGAATGTCTGTGGCTGATTAATTATTTTAAAATTATAGTTGGAATGGGTGGTTTATTGCAACTGTTTTACATTGTGAATGGAAGCATTATATAAATTGTTCCTGTGAAATACAGCCCATCTATGGTAAGGTTGGCATGCTAATGAAAATAGAAACAAGTCAGTTACACAGTGTGTGTTTTTAAGCTGGTATTACTTTGCCACATACCAACAGTACCATGGCACAGCCTGATTTTRCCACTAAAAACCAGTGATTATGCCATGCTGCATTATCAAGCTATTCCTCCTAAAACAATCTTTGAGAATTTTTGTGGATCAATAGCGGATATACGTTTCAACTTTTCATTGATGAAGTGGGTGAAGCTTTAAAGCAAGTCATCATGTTGTGARGCAGGAAAAGGATGTTGGCATGGGAGCAGAGCTTAAAAACATTTGCTGCTTCCCAGCTCCTGTGCTATCTGCAAGGTTTTTCCCAGTCTAAGACACCACAGTACATACTGGTAAGTAGTTTGATCAGTTGTGTATGGTATGTCAGGTCCTGGAGAAGGAGAGAACCCTGTTACCTTGTGATGAGTTATATATACTACAGAAGGAAGAGGTGGCGAGAAGGGGAATTAGGAGAATCTCACACAAAATTCTTACTAGAGCTTCAGACTTTGTTGCGCATCTGATTTTTACTTACGTGATATAAACACCTACCAACCCCGGTATGTGACTTAGTATACTGGACACTGAACGTATGTAACAGGGGAGAGAGGTCTGTTTCCCAAAAGCCTGGAATGATATGACCAGCAAAGAATAATTGGAAGGATGGCTTACAAGTTATGTTTGTTGTAACATGCATTGCTGTTCCCTGAGTCATTGTTCCCTGAGTCATTGCCTAAGCTCACTGAGTGTTTTGGTAACACTCTAAGAGAGGTGATAATAAAGAAACATGCACTATGCTTAGAAAAGTGATGGAAGGAAAATTGGCATCTTAAACAGAATTTTTGAATAAAGAGATCCTATAAAATGTCTTAGAGGCACATACCTCCACCACCCCAGTCTTTTCCCCCGCCCCGCCCCCTGTTTTTAATAACCTATGTGAGGTTATATGTGGGTCAGGGACTTACTACACAGGTATAAGTGTACGTATAGAGCACAGATTCTCATTCTCATTACCAGTAGAAAGTATACACAGGTTATTCAATAACTGAATGTATTTCAGGTTTGCTGTCAGAAGGTAATATAGATACTGATTTGGACTTACAGAACTCACATTTGGACATCAACTACTTTAGATTCTCCTCCCTACCATGCAATTCTCTTGTTTAAGTGAAACTCCATATATGATTTTGAGGGAATTAAATAYAGGTTTTGTTTGTATGTTTAACATATTGGAAGAAAGGAGGTGTGTATTTTTTGGATGATGCTGCTTTCTTCCTTGTTAATAATGGATGAAACAATTCAATGTGTCAACACAACCGTCCATGAATGGTTGTGTTAAAATTTGAGGAAGTATTRTTCTGTTTATGGAAAGATCCCAAATAACTGAAGGCACTCAAGAAGCACTTGTTTTGGAATTAACAGTGTATTTAAAAGCATACTAAGGCCGTGTAGTTTGACTATAGATAATGAAGGGCTAAGAGAACACTTAACAACTATTATGTATTCAAGAGACTCTCTTTAAATTCCCTAGTCAGATGGGACAATAGAAGCTAACATACGTTATTATTGTACAACAGTGGCCTTTTAGTTAGGTGTTTCTGATCCATTTCTGTGACACATTTTGAAATAACCCATCATAGAACAWTATTTCAGACCAGAACAAAGATAATGCTATTTCTGTCTGGAAAGGCCGATATTAAATTACACTTTTAGAACAGCAAATCAAGAGCAGACATGGATTGTTCATGAGGATCTTTGATACGCTAGCAGATCTCCTGATACGTTCATCAGAGATGCAGCCTTATRGTTTTCTTCATGCATTGTATATGGAATAGGAAATAAGCGTATAGGAATAATAGTTGTCGCAAAAGGTACAAAGAAAAACAGTGATCAGAATGACTGTGAGAGAAGATTGGGCTATGTAACATCCAGCTGTATTGGGAGAAAGGGAAAATGAAATAACAATCACTGAATTTAATAAATAATGCAGCTTTTAGATTAGAGTAATAGAATAACATTTTATAATAATATAGACAAAATAGGACACAAATATTTTTAGCTTTTATTAACTTTTTCCTGTGGGTTTGTTTGGGGTTTTTTTGGTATATAGTATTATAGAATGTATGAACTGGTACTTAGTTGCCAAAAGCAGTAAGAGGCTCTTACTGGTAACACAATAGAATAAATATGTATAAAGGAGAGCTGCTTTACCTGGGAAGCCAAGTGCACAATGGATTAGAGTGATGTAACCTTCACTAAATCCCTTGTATGTAGCAACTTCCTTAGTTCCTATATTATAAACTCTCATTTTAGCTACCTGTGCACTAATACCCAACGTAGCCCAGCCCTGGATATTGACTTGATTAATTTCTGCCACTGAAAATGCTTATGTGATTACCATCTTGTTATGATGGAGGTAGTTGTACCCTATATAGAACTCAGTACCACTGTCATCTTCGGAGCTGTCTGAAGAGCTTTATATGAAGCTGTGGTTTTTAGGATTCCCAGAGTGAAAGTAGGGAATCAGTTTTTCCCCTTTTTCTCACTTAGTAACTTGCTGCCGTTTGGCCTGGAATGTGAGAGAGTACTACGGTGCAACTTCTGTCTTCTTCCCTTTTGTAAATCCCCCCAAATCCTGGGGGAATAAATACAGCATGGTAAATTGGAAACTTTTTGTTCGTGAGCAAAGGTACTAAAGCCATCTATACTGGGAGGTGATGCATGGTAAACTCAGGTTCTCGGTAATGGTATATCAACTTTATACAGTTCTGGTAGTGAAGGTTTCTAAAAGTTTCATCTACTTCCTGTGACAGGAGAGAACTATTCCCATGATCAAGGCCTTGCAACACTGTTAATTTTACATCAGCAGCGTAATTTTAACTAATGGTATGAAWTTTTTTTTTGCTGAAAATGTTTTAATTTATACTTCCACAAAGGATGCCATAAGAGAGTCCAACTAGTTGTGCAAATTCTTTTAAACTTATTCCAGATCTTTACCTTTAAGCTGTCTGTAGTGCTGGCTACACAGTGGTTCCAGTTAGATCTAAAAGCTATTTTTAACAGAAGTGATTTAAAATCCTTTATAATTTACTGGAAAGTCCTCCTGTTGTTGGTCCCGGGTACTACTTCTTAGCTACCTGAGTATGTGAGAAATACAATGAACTTTGTCATATGTCATGTATGAGCCAGTGAGTAGTCTGTGCATCATCACTAGTACATTGGTATTTCCGCTTACGCTCTGTAGATTAATTTGTGTAAATCATGTAAATAAGAACTATACACAAAATCTTATTTTTGAAAGTATGAAAAAATTAGAAAAATACGTTTAGTCAAATATCTTGGAACCACTGGGGACTGAATTTTTGGTATTCTAAAAATATTAATGACTTCACAGCATTTTCCTCACAGCCCTGAATATTTTCAGAGTAATTATTTTCTCAAAATAACTATACTGCTTCAACAAAGAACCTAATCAAACAGTACATTCTTAATCATGGACTGTAGGAGAAAACATTGGAGGAAGAGAAGTATGAGTGGGAATATTTTTTGATCTTGAAAAGTATGTTTTTGTCCGTGCTGCCAGCCTGTACACCAAGGATGAGCGGTGAATCAGTCTGGGGCRATCTCTGCAATCCTACAGCAGTGCTCAGCTGGCACCACCACGCCCTGCCGCAGCACAGCTACCCACGGGGCTTGCTCGGCCACCGCAGGCTACTCTCCCCCCATTACACCCAGCAGCATGGCTGCCTCAGTTTCCCTTCTGCCACTGGTCTGTCTAAAGCTCTCCTGTGTGCCTGTAGTGAATACACTCTTCGGATACATATGCTAATATTTTTCTGATCCTTTTGACGGAGTGAGTCAGGAGGGGCTTTCTGCTGATGATCTCCAAAATCCTGTATCACTGGTCACATGTCTGCTGTGACCAAACAAGTAGATGCTTATATTAGAGAAAAGCAAAAAAGCATGCAGATTGTTCTTAATGAGAAAATATCAGCCTTACATATGCTGGTACAGAAGGCATTGCAGAATTAAAGATGAACGCTTGCATGACTGTAATTTTTTGAAGTTCATCAGCTCCATGATATTATTAAATTACAGTTTGAACAGAAATATTAAGAACTTTATATTAAAATCCTCTTTCTTAAGAAAAAAAAACCCAACAAACCACCCTTTATTCTGTCATGATAGAACTTAGTATTCTAGAGGAAATTTTTTTTTTTTTTTTCCCCCCATTAGGGAATTTATAGATTTTTTTTTCAATGTTCTGAAGTTTATCCAGAAGATCTTATTGTAAATAATTCAATCTTTCCCCAGCTGTATTAATTACAATTTAAATATTTTTAATACCAAAATTAGATGCAGCAGAAATAATCTTTTCTCACAAAAGTAGATTAAAAAGTTCCATATTTTTCTAACAAAATCTAATAATAGTGTTTTAGGTATTAGTATTAATTTTATGTACAAATTCGAAGGCAGATTGTCAAAATATAATTAGAAAGCTCTATGCCACAAATTAAATACACTCTAGTAGCATGGATGAAAAAAGCATCTGTTTTGAAGTACTTTCATTAGAAATTAGAAGACTCGAGTAGAGAAAATTAGATTTGTATGAGATGAAATCAGAAAAAATGGAAGAAAGTTAGCTGCAAAGAATAGGGAAATACCTGTGGACCATGGAACAAGCCAAGTATCATCTAGAATTTATGTTGAATAATATAAATAAACTATAATCTTAAATTTCTAAAAACCTTTATATATTTACTAAATATACTTGAAGTCATTACACTTACACTATTTTTAAAACCTAATGCAAATTACTGATTTTAATAATTCCTTTCCCTTCCGCATTTCACTCAGCTGGATGAATGCCTCTATGCCTGCAGCTCACTTTCATTTTCAGGCTTCTATAGCAGCACAAGTTTTGAAGCATCTATGGTGTTAAATACATCCATATTCCAATGAACACATTCCTAGTGTCAAGTGTGTTGATAGGTCCTCTTTATCTACTAGCCTGAAAATGAGGCTTGCCATTAGGATCTCAATAGGCATATGTTCATTTAACAGTTTCCAGTTGTGGATTTTTTTTGGAAGGCTGGGAGAGTTATATATCAATATAGTTGACTACATGCTGTCTTAAAGTAAGGAAAAAAAATTTTTTAGCTTGTTTTATCTTTCAGATTAGTAGTGGATGGCTGGAAAAAAGCTAGTACTCCAAATTTTGTTAGTTAAGGGTATGCTATTGTCTGGGAAAGTTAGAAGCATAACATTTCATAAGATTTCCAGTGCTCACAGTCTTAGTTAAATTGCATGAATTACAAGAATTATTTTCCTTCAGTATTTCCTGTATTTCTACTTCAACTGACAGCTGCAAGCAATAATCAAAGAGCTGGTTAATGACAGAAGTTTTTTTAAAACATTTTTTGAAAGAACTCTGGTCTGGTAACTGAATGTAAGTTGAGAATTGCTCTTGTAATACTATATGGAAAACATGCCTACCATTTGTAATTAATCTTATCCTTCCAAACATATTTGACTCAACTCTATTGAGTTACATTGCTTATAAGTCAATGCACAACTTCTAAAGTCTCACAAATCTTCATGTAAATGTAATATTTTTGAAATTGTGTGATTCACAAATCCTGACAGCTTGAAGTATGTCAGTGTTTGTATATATATAATTTTGTGTGTGTGTGTATATACAGATATATACACTTATATATCTGCCAAACAGATGTGTCACATCCTGCTCTTCCTGGTGGACTGTATTCCAGAAGTGCAGAAGTTTTTTTCCTAGTGTGGAAGTATAGTTGTTTCTACCTCTAATCAATGTTCAATCTATATTCAGCTAAGACTGCTAATTTTAATCTAATTTTTAGAAAGTTTTTTTAATCTAATTTTAAGAAAGATGTTGAAATAGTAAGGCATTTTATTTAAGTTCATTTAAAACAAACCCAGGAAATAAGCCTAAACTTCTGTCATTTGTTCAAAATGAACATACATTGCAAAAGTGTTGTTTTAAATTGATTTGGTTATTACTTTTACTTCTTTTTTCCTTAAAAAAAAAATTGGTTTCATTTCTTTTATTTGGTTTTGTTCTTAATCCTGAATCAAGCTTATATACTGGAAAGTAGCTTATGTTTATGTATTTCTCATTTGAGCAAAAAATACTGAAATCTTCACATGTATTAGTAATATTTCAATTTCGCTTGCACCAGTGTTAATTTAAGTGATATAACGGAGATGATACTTGGCCTAACGTCTGTATGCGGGAGCTTTGCGGTCTGATTTATCTGCTGGGTTTGCTTGAGCAGCCTCTCATTTCAGCCAAAGTTAGGGAGATGGGAAGTTAGTAGCTGGGTGGCGTGGGCGGGTTGGTTGCTCCCGTTAGCAGCAGAGCTAACTAACTAGGCACCTTCTGTTCCAGAGAGACAGGGCAGAGAGGGAGAGAGAGCAGCTGGGTGAGGGACTGGTGTGCGCTGCAAATGCTCACCGGCTTCCCCCTGTGATAACAAGGGTGTTTGTATTTTGGGGGATGTCTGTGTTTTGCTATTTCAAATGTAAAATTGTACATGTTTGTTGGGGCTCTTTCTGCTTTGAAGTCAAAGGACAAAAAGTGCCCCTGCTTCACTGCACTGCTCCGGTTATGACTTTATTTCTGTTGTGAGATAAAAATTGAGGTTTAGTTCGAGTGTTCCAAAACCAGATACCACTCTCTCTCTCTTTCTTGTAGGCAGGGTGCTGCTGTGCCAGGCAAACCAGGAGGGATCTCCCGTGTACAGTGCCCCCAGTTCACTAGTATACACATCCACAAGTAAGCTAGTGTTATGGCTCTTGTTTTGTTTTGTTTTGTGACAAAAGCACATTAATGTGAATTTAGCCCCCTAAAACTGTAAACTTTCCCAATAGCTCTTGTAAATGTGGTATTTATAAATGTGTGTAAGTAATGTCAACAGATAATTCAGTGTTTTTAATTGCATCTTGATCCTCAAAGTATATTTTATTTAAAAAAAAAAGGCGGCCTATATTGCACTGTTCTACAGAATCGGTCAAAAGTTCTGCAGTAACACTGAATTTTTTGGGAATCCAGTACTGTTGCACACTCTGCATTTTGTGTAGAAGATGAAGTTGTGTTTCTTTTTCCTTCCTGGTCACAACTTTGATTTAATAAACAAAAAGTCTCATATCATGCCACCATTTGATTGTGTCAGGAAGAAAATAGATATGAAGTCTTTTTTTACAAAAGGAAAAAGACTGTGTGTAAATGGGTATTTTGAATTATACAAAGCTGCTCTAAGAAAAATAAGAAAGACAAACTGAAATGATAGATGCTGCCATCAGCCGTACTTCTGTACAAAATTTTGGAGTAGCAATGTCTCCTGTAAAATTCTGCAGCAGAAGTGGAACTGATTCTTCTGAGGGTGTTTTAGATCGTATTGGTGGTACCACTGATGCCCATTCTGAAATCTAGTCAGATGAAGAAGCCTCTAGCCGAACGAAATAGTAATAATTGCTGCTTGCTGAATTAAGGTGAACAGCAGCATGTGCTATGTGTTCTTAGCAGTCCTCTGTAAAGAAAATATTTTACATTGTCTGATTTAACAATATTATTGGATATGCTCTTTATGAAGATTGTATTCAATCCAGAATGCAATTCTGCTCTTTCAAAGCTTATCTAGACTATAAAATAATTCATTTCTTTTATTAATTAAAACCAGGAATGAGGACAAAAGAGTTCCATAGTGATCATCTCTACAGTCATGTAACTCTCTTATGTCAAAGGCTATGAATATCAACCCTAGAGCTGCTGCTTTTACAATATAAATATGGGATCTACTTTAAAATCAGGAGTCTACAAATACATAGTGAACTAACAAAATATATGAAGTGTTTTAAATTGGAACTGAAATTATCAATTAAATCTGCATTTGCTTCCAGATGCTCCAAGAATATTTTGTACTATGTCACCTTTCCCAAGCAGTGTTGTGGTTTTTTTTTTAATTTTTGTAGTAACATAGAGATGAAATACTTACTGTCTAAATCAATGTTCCCTATAGTACGTTTTTAGCGCACTATTCCTTTTTGACTGAAACACCAGTCTTTGACCAAAATTCTTTTCCTAGAAAATTATCCAAACATTTCATTCATCTCACTGTTAGGGAGCTTCTTTTGGAGGCGGGGGGGTAGTGTTTGTTTTTTATTTTCTGGAAATTACTCTAAATAAAGCCTTTCTTAAGTTTACCCTGTTGCTCCTATTGTCTCACTTTCTATCCTAGGAAACTTATTTCTGGGGTTGCTGTTTACATCGTACAGTATTTCCACTATTATTAAATCCCTAGATAGTCATTGCATAGCTAGCTAAGCTCTATACTTCACTGTTTCCATTATGTCTCATGAGTCAATCCCTTTGAAAAATCTGATTTTGCAGTGGTGCTCCTTGAATAATGATAGCCTAACAAACACCTGTTTGTTTTCAATTATGCCGAATACATAAGTAAACAGACTTTGCCTATCTGGCTCCCACTGGGCAATGTGTAATACACAGTTTCATAACAGAGATTGCTAGTAGCCCTTGCAGTAGAAATTATTACACTTTTGTTGAATCTGTGTGTCTGCAAGTCATGATTTTTCTTTTATTATGTATAGTATTTCATATTGGCAAAATGTAGTTTCCCCCACAGGGTCACAACTCCTAATAATACAAAATTACTACAATTACTAATGATTGTAATTAGTTTTTTTATTTCTCCTTATTACAAAACTTTCAATAAAGATGTAAAATAGTTCCACTTCTATAGGAAATTCTACTAAGTAGTGAATAGAAATGAAGCTCGAGTTTTGTCTCATTTTCTTTCTTTTATTATTTTAAAGATCTTCTATACTCCATTTTTTATGCACATTTGTAATATTGAAATGATGACTGATAGGTCAACATTAAYGTCTAGGAGACTAATACTTTTACTATTATCATTCCATGTAGACAACAATATTGCGTCCTTCATCTTTGAATAATTTGTTAATCATTTATTCTGTTACTGCCAGTATTGTAACTGTGTAATATTTCAGAACAACTTACAATGTAAGAATTAAGAGGTTTTAAATCTGTAATTGTTTTAACAGAAGGGAAAGAGTCAGCTGAGATTTTTAAAGCCGTCTGAGAGGTTTGGAGTTCATTAAATGCTAATGGCATTTAGGAATTTTCAGATATTTGGAAGAGGATAGTCCCCATTTTTAGAAATGTTGTTGTCTTTAACTTGACTGTTCGTATTTTCCTCCCAAGTTATATTCTATAAGGAATGAAGGACTGAAACATGGTTGTAAAATATATTTTTCTTGATTTGGCTAGCTTTATTTCTCACTTAACTTTTTGACTTTTAATTGTGTTGGTCAGTAGTAGTCTCTAATGACTCTGAACACTTTCGCCTCATTTTTTTGGCTAGCCAGAAAGAAGAGTGCATTTCTTGGAGCTACTTTTTCCCTTCTGATGTGTTATTTCCCCAGGATATATTTTATGTATCACATTGTACGTTTCCTAGTACGGTGATTAGTTACACCTCTGAATATGTCAGGAGATGGAAACATGGCTCTGCTTCCTTCCATCACTTCTGGCCCTTCGCATAATACAGAAAGAAATGAGCTGTTTCTTCTGCAAGCAGTGGAACAAATCAGTAGCAATAGTCTCTCATGCCTCATCTGTTCTCTTACGCTGAAGGAGAAGATGGGACCTGGATCAGTTTTTCATTTGCACGTCTATTCTGGGAATAGATAATTTGTAACGTAGAAAGCATCGTTTCAGCATGCAAATGCGTTCACATCCCTTGGTGGGACAGATTTTGCCTTACTGACACAACCAAAGTAAGGAAGCTCRTGGTCTCATCTTGGCTGCTGTAGATTCCCATAGCATTGGCATCTTGAGGACAGAACTAATACAACTGATTGCAGTTAAATCCATCATCATTATCCTAATGCAGAACATAGACAAGTATGGGAAGGAGATATATCCAGAAAGTAAAGATTAGAGTACATCAAGTCCCAGCGAATAAGTAAGCATTCACTGGAAGCTTCCTGGAGGCCCATGATATCTCACTGAAACGTAGTGAATCAAATGGTTTGGCTGCACCTAACTGACAGTCTCTTTTTGCCCCCACTTCTTTAGACTAGTTGCTTCCACAGGAAATTTTTAAATCTTGAGGAAATTGGTATCTATTTTTAAATAAGAAATGTATCAAGAAAAATTTTGGAGCTTTTCCAAATTGAAGCCACTTGAGACTAGGATACATGGGAATATTAAGACCCCACTGGACAAAAGGAAGATTCAAAAGAAGAAAGAAGTTCTGTCGCTGAATATCTGTATCGCTGTTCTACAAAGGACAGTAATATAGCTGGGTATGTATGGTTAAAAAAGGCAAAAATACTAATCTGAATTTATGCAAGGACTTTTAAAAACTGTTTAGTGCCTATTTTCCCCATTTTTCTATAATGTAGAAGTGCCTGAAAATGTGAATGAAATAGAAGTTATTGAGAGCCAAAACATGGGAAAGAAGGAAGACATGAGGTCATAGAATCATAGAATAATTAAGGTTGGAAGGACCAGGTTGCACAGGGCACCATTAAGGACGGAGACTGCACAACCTTTCAGGGTCGTCTGTTCCGCTGCTTGAATGTCCTAACAGTGGAAACCTCTCTTCTTTCGAGTTATGTTTGTTGTCTCTTGTCTTCCCACTGTGTGCCTCTGTGAAGAGCCTGGCTCCATTTTCTTGATAACCTCCCTTGCCCTTTCCTGGYAGGGGATGGAAAAGGAGACGCACCTGCCAGTAGAAAACTTCTTGGTGCTCTGGAATAGCTAATCGATGTTCTCGGGCTCACTAAGCACTAGCTGGTGTAGCAAGGAAGCCAGCCTAAAGCTGTGCATCACATTTTTCAAAAATTTGCAGTTGTGCATACCCAGGTCCCATGGAAGGCAATGGGGGAGAGATTACAAATTTTAATAAATGTTCAAAGGCAGCTAAATATATTTCACTCTCTAAATCAGAACTTTGATTTTTGTAACTTCTAGGCTTTATTTTAGCTCCAAGTAAAAATAAAAGATACTTGAGTTATCAGGTATGTAACTACTAGTAGATTTTTCTGAGCCTCTATTAAAGGGACAGTTCACTGGACTGAATAGCTAATATATATGGTAAAATAGTAACTTGCTACATGCCTTTGTTCAGAATGATGCGCAGATGGGTGCCTATATTTCCCAAATGTTTTGCATGCCCATAAAAGAGAATTTTCCTTGACTTCAGTGAGTACATTTTAAACTGATGTCAGTTTTGGCTTACATTTTCTAAATGTTAGAGTTCTTTCATCTTCAGTAAGCATGCTTATCAGCTCCAAAATATACATGCTCTTTTTCCATAAATTTTCATTTTTTGTAAAAATAAATAAATGTTTTGTATTGCAATAAAGTGATAGAATTAAAAGAAGAAAAAACATGAAAATGCAGAAATCGGATATTAATTTATTTTATTTYATCATACTCAAGGGCAAATGAAGTTGATGACCCATTTTTTAATTGATATATTGATTACAATTTTGTAAGAAGAGGTGGTGGAATTCAGAAAAAATGATTGAGGTGGTACAAATGCTTATAAATCTGTCCCACATTGTTCGTGTTCTTTAATTGTAATTGTCTGATAAAACTTCCATCGGTTTCTGTAATTAACCTAATGGTCTAAATGAATTTCCAGATCACTGGTTATTCATTTCAATATAGAAAATGCCATTACTTTGAGTTTAATTAATACAATGTAAGTTCACAGTCCATTGTATCGTAAGAGTAGAAGTTTACTGTTTTAACTGTTTCAATTACGAATATTTTTTCCTCTCATTTTGTTTGTCCYATTTATGGACTTGAGTGTTCATTCTCTATTTATGCTAAAATAGTATAAACCCTTTATAATTTAAATATTTAAAACCCAATGCTCTTCAAGTTCCCATCCTCAAAATATCAGTGTAGATATTTTTTGTATTTATCATTTCAACTATTTTTAAACAGAATTCAGTCAGTGCCAAATTCATAATCCCATGATATGCCCTAGAACATCTTATTTGTCTTGATATTCCTTTCACAGAAGTACATATGACAGATAAGCACTCACCAGAGAATACTTTTGCTCTGCGTCAGACAGATATTAAAACAATAAACTATGTTGCCCTGGGATTTTAGCTTATAAGCAACCAGAAAACAACAAGGCAAAGATGAGATGTTTTTGAAAGGTGGGAAGGCAGTTCTTTCAGAAAATTCCCTGGAAACCTTTGGTCCTGTAATATTTTTGACAATAAATATTTTTAATGCTTAAGTTCTTTTAAAGCAAATCAGGAAAATACATTCCATTACTTCAGAGCAGGCATTAGAAATGTTCCTAAATTATACTAATATATAATTATACTAATAATTATAATAATATAATATTAATAATATAATATTAATAATATAATATTAATAATATAATATATAATAATTATAAGTAATTATACTAATAATCCTACAAAGTTATGCATTATGTGCCAGGAGAGAAGGGAAACCTATAGCAGAAGCTTTAAGTATTAATTACATGATATGGGAATTTTGCTTTTTATAAATGTTCTCTATTAAAAACTTATCAACACTTACGTATGACAGACACATGTACTATTTTTAAAAAGTTGTTTCCCCCCCCCTCCCCCCTGTGGGTGTTTTGTTTTGATTCATAGGTGGAGGATAGTTCAGGACTTTGTTGATATGCATGGAATAAATGAGGAAAATCATAAATACTAAGTATAACTACAATAGTAGGATTTAGTCCATTTGAGGACTCATTGTGCTACAGAAATGAAAATTAAGTAAAGCCTGAATATTCAACATGCCTGTTGAATATCCTCGCTTAGAAGTAGGTTACTTGGCTTAGGAATATTAGTAAACTACCTAAAAAATGCTGTATGAAACTATTTTCATGTTTCTCATTTCAGTGAAGACATTCCAGCTTTTATTTTTCTGTGGCATTACTAATGGATTGGAGTAAGACCTTTGGCATTTATATTAAATTCTGGGATATTTCCAGTACCAAGAAGATTACATGAGGAAAATATAAATTTTCAAAAGGTGATTTAAAGCGCGCTTCTGAGCAGAATCATTAGTAGAAACATTCAGTCTGGAAACCTTGATTCAGTTGATTTTGTCAGGTTTAATCTGTTGCACACATGTAATTACCTGAAAATTACATTGTAATGATGATAGTCTTCTGATAGTATTATCCTGAGACTCCAAGCAACTGAAGTGTAGGTGCTCCTGGCATTTGGTACATCCTTTTCTGGGTTTTGTATGTATGACATGATTGACCGTATTCAATCCAAATGGGCAGATACTTTATTGTAATGACATCAATGATTAATTTGTTCTGATTTTATTGTTGTAGTTTTTATTAATTTATTTGTTGTGATTTTACTGTTATTTGTAAGGGAGAGACTGTTTAGTAAGCTTGCCATTTTGAATTGGTATATGGGTCAGGAACAGCTTAAAGAATGAGTATTCATATGGTATAAATAATTTGCCTATGTTACAGTATGTGCAAATTAAATGTAAAAGGTTTCTGCAAACTAAATTTTTAATTGGTCTGTTTTCTCTTAAACGGAAATGGAATGGCAGGTCACTTCATCCCAATGGAAATATATATTAGTAGATTGTATTTACATGTTTGTGTTTTTGTCTGCTTTTTATTGCTTCATAGAAAAAAGGTAGAGTACCCCTGCAAAGGAGTTCTGTGATTAAGCCAATTTAACCATTGTAGGACTGAGATTCATGAATGAAACAGTACAAAAATCCTGCCCAAAGGGAAATGTCCATACATTTGAGTAGACCAATCGCACACATCATTTCCAGGCTACAAAAAYCTCATTACTGAACATTTAGGAGTCAAACTATCTTTTAATGTGCTTCCTGAATTAATTAATTGCCTTTATTTATAAAGTAAAGAGAATCACTTGGTAGTAACCCAGGAATAATGTGAAAAGTGCCCTTCCTTGTCTGTATGTTAAATTACAGTGGGTTTACATGAAAGTTTAAATAAAGAAGGTATCAATAATAAGTAGGAAGGGAAGTTTACTAATTGCTTTCCATGATTTTTTCCCCCATGTATAGAAGTGTAAAAGGTTGAAAATCATGTATTTCTTCCAGAGAAAAATATTGATGTCATCTCTTGTTGAAATGTCTTTAGAAGGTTTTTAAACACTGTTTTGGCCCATTGGATTGGACCATGCTTTGAACAAAGTTACACAAATCTGAATGCAGGATAACTCCACTGTCTAAGTTAGTGATAAAGATAATACAAAGTTAACAAAATTGAGTAAAATTATATTCATACATATTAAGTTATATATCTCGATTTAAGTATCAGCCTTTTTAAATTGTAACGTGAACCTCTTTTGGGTTTTTTGATAGCACTGCCTGAAATCCTTACAGTGTTTTTTGTGCTCTGTATCACTATATATTGTCCTTCTGTAACTATTTTAAGGATAACTGTCCTTTTACCTTCTGTCTATCAGTATTTTAAATGGTGACTAATAAGTCATCAGTAAGGTGTATTGTAGTTGTCCAGAATCTGTAAATATGGGTTTCATTTCACTCCTGCAAATCTGTTTTTAAGTGCCTTGCTGTTTATACTCATTCTTCTGTTAATCTGTTTAATGATGGTGCAGCATGCTTAAAGTTTTATAAAGATAGACATATCCTGAATTGTGTGCCACTGACTTTTTTTTAACTTATACACCATCCTACACCTGGGTAGTTGTATCAGTGGGAGATGACTGGAAAGGTGTGCATAACATTTTTAATAGTAAATTGTGGAGAGTATCTTTGACCTTTAGTTCAAATAATAATAATCATGTTTGACCAAGGACAGTTGGGCATCTCGTGTCTTAACTTAGTGCTTTCCTGTTAACGGAGATATGGCACTTGGCCGCTGGCAGTACGCGTGACTAACCAATGAGTTAGGACAACAGGATTTTTTGGACTTCCTTCTCTCAGTATGCAGCTAAGTAGTGAGAATTACATTTAGTTTTGGTTTTGCATCATGATCTATGATGTTATTGTACATAAGATCCTTTGTGTAGAGTCCTAGATGCAGGCTTCTGATGTTTTCTTAGCTTTGCATTCTAGATGCTATGTTACTCATTTTTAGTAGGTAGGCACACACAGTTGACCATAYATCTGAAGACATTCTGTCTGTCACATGTGAAGTTGTTAATTTTGTGGTTTTCAGCTTAGCCTGTAAGATTTGGTTTCAGATAAAGACTTACTTTAGTGTCACTCTTTCTTGCATTGTGTGACAGTTGTTATTAAATCATGGCTCTTAAAATCATGTTGTATACAGCAAAATTCTTCAACCCGAATTTCACAAATAGTAAATGCTTTTGAGGAATCAACATTTTTAATATCTATATGACTCTTTGCAGGTGCAGTTCTTTGTTTTGACAATTTTTTCCATTGTGGCTTGGATTAGGTTAATAGCTGTTTTTTTCCTCAATCACTTCCTGCCTAAATTGTTCCCAACCCAACAATGTTCTGACAATGTTCTTTTTTACAGTTTAATAATTCTGTTGAGTTTTAGTAATCTTTGTGTCATCCAGACAGAACTTCTTGTCACCACATAATTGACTTTCATAAACATTCAAATTACTAAATTTTGTCATCTCTTTATAGTAGGGCTATTCTTCGTCTAGTTTTCTACAACCATGTCCTTTTTACTTTGTCTCAGAAGTGGTGTTTAGCTAGACACAGGGGAATTTTTCCATTTGCTTGGAACTTATAGATGTCCAACAACCAGGAACACAAGACAAGTTATTGATCAGTTTGATCATCTATATTTGAAGATTGTTCTTTAATTTAAGATCAGATGTGGCTTCTCTGATCTCTACTGTTTCCTTTCCTTTAGGGCCTAGTTGCTTCGTTGTTTGTTTTTTACCTACTGAGCTTTTTCTTGTTTGTTAGTTGTTTCTTTTGCGAAAAGTCAACTATTCTTTGAACATCAACCATGCAGTACTCTTATTTTGTTATTAAATACGCCATGAGTAATTTGACCACCAATTATAGCTTTTTTTTTTATTCAGAGTTGTAGGTTGGTGTAGTTACATAGCTTTACAAAAAAATTCTCAATCATCTTATCTGTTCTTTTTTATCCCTCCACATCCTCCATTTTTTTCTGCGTGTTAAGAGAAATCCCTTGATGTCTGAGGGATTCAGGTGGCTGCATATACAGTCCAGTAAAAGAAGGATGAGATATATGGGAATTTCTGATAATCACAGAATCACCAAATGACTGAATCTCAGAATGGCTGAGGTTGGAAGGAACCTCTGGAGGCCACCTTGTCCACCCTCCCTGCTCAAGCAGCGTAACCTCGAGGAGGCTGCTAAGGATCACATCCAGACAGCTTTTGAATATCTCCAAGGATGGAGACTCCACAGCCTCTCTGGGTACCTGAACCAGTGCTCAGTCACCCTCACAGTGAAAAAGTTTAGACAAAAAGATGAGACAGTTTCCAGGCTTTGGCATCAAGATTTTGCTCCAAAGGTTATAAATTCCTGGCATATAATGGTATCAATATACATAGAAACCAATGGTAGTTTGTTTATTGGTATATTAGAGGAGRTGAAACAAAGGAGGGCAGAGAAAAAGAATAATTCCATATATACTTAAAATAATTATAAAGAAAACTAAGTGCGAATTCAGTATGTGCAAGTCATTGTTGACATAGTAGATCAGTTAGGTCTAGAAACAAATTTAAGGTAAAGATAACTAAATAACAACTTTTGTTGCAACAGTTAAGTGTCTTCCTACAATTTTAACGTAAGAGTAAACACATTAAATAGGAGGTTGCTTTTTACTGAAATATTTTATGTATCTTTTTTGAGTGCATTTGATTATGTTGGTGATTTGGTATGGAAAAATCTAACAAATCTTATTTTTCATATGTCTGAGGATGAAATAGTTAAAAACAGTGTCTTAAAGCAGCTGTCTGTCCTCTTTCTAGAAATATTTACGTAATCTTTCAGGGCACACCTTACTGTAAAAAGTTTCACCAAATTTATGTAAAATTTGGTGCTAATTTGGATTTGACTGGAAACTTAATGCAGTAGTGTTGTGTAAAGGGATTCAGTTACAGTGTGCAGTGTTTTGTAAGTAACTGTCTCACATAAAAAGTTAATTAATCAGAGCTGTGTCAATTTCCTTGTGCCATGTCAATTTGCAGCAAGGTAATTAATCACTAATTGCCTAGCGTGCAGCAAACTAAGGGACAATCCATGAGTCATTTATTGTTATTTTTTTTTTCAAAATAAATGGCACGCAGAGCCATGAAGAAACACATCTTGCCTTTCATAATATTTTTATCGACAGTTTTGCATGTTGTAATAGACTGCAGCAACAAGCAGCTGTAGTTCAATGGAATATGAATATTAAAGAAACAAATGAGAGCAGATTTATAGGCCATTGCTTTTCTGTTATGTCAGTTTTGAGATTACACTGAGCAAATGAACAGTGAAAAATTACTCTTCCATGTGGAGAATGGTGATTAGGCTTGTACATTAATTAGAGATTTTTGTTTTCCTTTTCAATGCATTTCAAATGAGAATGTCCTATAAGTAACGGTTTGTCCAAAATACAGATTTATTCATTCCTAAACAACAGTGTTTAATACTGACATATATTTTTGTACACTAGTAAGGAAATTATTGTTTTACTAATTTTAAGTATGTGTTTCAAAAAATAAATAGATTGTGAATGAAAGAAATAGAAGTGACCAGTTGTGACTGTATTTGGCATATATGGCAAATTTCCTTTGAATTCAGTTAATTCACAACTAGATCCCAGGGATAATCATCTCACAAAAGTGACAGGTGAAAAAATGTATTTTCAGCTTGCTATTTTAAACATTGTGAACTTTCTAAAGATTTTTTTTTACCCTGAAATTTTAAGAATCCATATATATATATATATATAAAAAAAATTTAAAAGCCTTCTTATGTTAAAATCTGTAGTAACAGAGCTGAAATTTTACTTGCATTGTACTTTGGACTGTGTATTTAAATGCAAAGATCTGCACACATCCTCTTTAACACAGTTTTTATAATTCTTTTAAAGAATGCCAAGTAATACTACTTATTACTATTACGGTGAAGTGAAAACTCACTACACAGCATACATCGGCATAAACTCCTGATTCTGTTCCAGAAATCTCAGATAATATAGATTATTCTGCTTGGCCTTTCTCAGCATGTTACCTATTATAGCTCTTTGTTTTTAATTTATTGTCTAACACTTCTGAAGTGTTTYTTCAGCAAGGACCCTCCTGCACTATGGGAATAATGTAATGTGTCTCCCTGCCTTTCTAACAGTTAAACTATGTTGCAGTAAACTAGCTATAAACTGATTCAAACATGATGTAGCATTAAAATTCTTCACCATAAAACATTTGAAAACTCTTGATGGCAGATGACCTGATAGTTTGCGCAAAGAAGGAGAGATTAGGAGTGATGAGAGGTAGATTTTGTTCATCCATTTTGATGGCACACCTTTCTTGAGGCATATGGCGCACTCATACAAATTCAAACCACAGCACAAATGCAAAGAATAATTGCCCATTAAAATGGCTGTATATTTTTATGGCTTTGATACAAAATCTGCCCCCTGTTGTTTTTTGCATCTGCTACTCTTCCATCTATCCCAAAGCTTTAAAACTTTAATACACAGTGTATAACCCTTAAGTATTTTTTACCAGGTTATATTCCTCCTTTTGGGAACTCAAGCTTTGTGATTGTTCCTCAGTCTTTGTTTTCTAAGGCATGTGTTGAGATATGGTGCCTAGAAAGTGCACCGACCTGTCATGTTCATTTAATAAAAAATGAATAAAACCAATGCTTATATTACATCTTTTGGGAGAAATTAAGATTTGATTAAATTTCGTCTGTGAACACAAAGATTAAGTTCCTCTTCCTTTCCTCATATTTGTTTTCTATATAAAATCATTAGTTACCTAAATTTTACCGATATATTAACATGAATCCTGTTAATTCCAAAGGCCTTTTTGTTTGCTTAAATGTTGCAATTTACTGACCGGATTTCATGTTTGAGATCTAAACTGAAGTTCGATGAAGGAGATACCCTGACAGTGTTTCTGTGTTTACAAAGGGTATCCAGAAGAGAGAACTTTTTGGACAATATTAATTATAATAATGCATTTTTTAAAAATTTTATCCTCTTAAATATAAAAATAGAATAAATAAGTTTAAAGAAGGAATCTTACCAACATACTGTTCCTAAAAAATTTTCATTTAGGCTGTAGTACAAGATGATTTGTATGCTTTTGGGTAATTACATTAAGCAAAGCCAAGAACTTCCACAGCATATTGTTTTCACTCTTCTTTTTTAATTTGAAAAAGTAAAATTGCAGTTCCACTGTAGGAACTGATTTTTTGTTGTTGCCATTGTAGTCTCATTCATATTTGAATAGTTGAATGAATAACTATAGAACTGATGGGGCTGTTAGATGAGAATGTAAATTGTTTCTTTGGCTTGATACTTGATTATATATAGTCCTCAGAAAAGTCTTTCTTTTTTTTAACTTCATATTATTACCTCATATCATCAATGTGTAGTTGGAGAAATCTGCCTTTTCTCTATCACAGATCAGAAGAATTCCAGTCATCAAATTACTTTGATAAATTTAAGGTACTTTTGCTTAGAAGTGGACTCAGATGCTTCCCTGCTGAGAGTCAAACACATTTTCAACCCCCTTATAATAGCATTTTCACTGACTGAGTTTCAGCAGTTTGACACTGAGGCACTAAGGAAGGTTGACCTACAAACTGTAAGTCATTAAAATCTTTAACCCTCCTGGCTAGTATGTTCATTACTTTTGGGGCTGGTTAATAGCACTTAATGCTTCCTGATGGGAGAGCCCTTTTCATAAAATTGTTTTTATGAAGTCCATTCTTCAGTTGTGTTCTAATGGTGCCACTTCTGCTGGTTGTTTTGGGGTGAGGATATTAAAAAGTTGGTAGCAAAATAAATTCTTTAGTTATTACATATTCGTAACCATCTGATTTCTCAGCTGGGCTGAAGTAGCATAATTTTTTTTTGCTGAACTCAAATCTAGGGTGACATGATCTTGTTGATTATTTTACCTCTAATCTTAATCTTTAATATTACTACCTGGAAATAGAAGGCATGTTTTCAGAGACTCTGATTTTCAGACTGACCCAAATCAGTTTTTTGGGATGGATATAATTCTGTTTCATATAAACTCTACTATTAGACCTCACTTGATCATAAGACCTTGCAATGCCACTCCTAGTTCTGTGTTTCTCAGGCTTAGTTTCCATCATGTCTTATCCTCTTCCTGAGAGAACTCCAAATCATTGCTCTACCTTCTACTAATTGCTTCTTCAAGCTTTTTTAGAGTTTTGCTTTACTYTAGACATTTTACGCTTTATGATTTTATTAAGGAGACAATGCAAGGCAAGCATAGCAAAACAAATTACTTCGGGCTTTTCATTCTAGCACATCCTTTGTGTTGCAGATCCTTTGAAAATGGTACAAATCACTGTCTTAGTGTCTCCCATGAATGCTGAGCCTCCATTATGTGTTCTGGATTTTGTAAATGCTTATGGGCTAAGCGACTCTTCCTGCTGTCTCTATCTTCTAGCTTTTTCTCCTCTTTCATAAGAGAAAGCTTTCTTTCTCATAAAAATTTCATAATTTTTTCTTTAAATATTTTCTGTTCTTTTTTACTCATTCATTGATGGGGCACTCTGCTTTTCCAGTGACATTTCTTTGTAGAGAACCATTTACTGTCAAAGATTTAAGGTCAGTGGTCCTTCTTGTAATTCTTTCCAAGGTGTGACCACCATGAAGATTAAAGAGTATTTAGGGTAAATGCTCAATTATTGCAAAATATATATTTTAAAATGTCTGTGTGAAAGCTGTATTGAGTGGTACAATTCAAAGGAAAAAAATGCTCACAAAACACTTTAGGAGTTCATGCTTTCACAGAGGTTTATCCTCAGTGTCTCCCATACAAGTTCTGCACAATTCCAGTTAGTTTTCATCAGACCTATATTTACTCATTTCTTCTGAAAATCAAGAGATAGGTCCATTCTTCACACACATGTGTAAGGTATGTGGCTGTATGGAGGAATTGGTGAGTTAATTTCAAACAGTACATTTTGCAGCAGAAAAATTGTCTAGGACCCTGAGTGTTTCACTGAAAGAAGGCTGCTTAACTCCTTCAAATATTGCTAAACATAGATGTTAATTACAAAGAACTAATTGCTGAAACAGACCTTAGAGCAGGAGTTTCCAGACCATGTCCAGCCCACAACATTGTTAGATACCTTACATTGCTTAAGCTTAGACTTTTTTGGTTTTCTTTGCCGCTGCTTCTGTTTTTCTTGTGAAAGTGTGTTTTCTATCACTATGTAGAGAACTACAGATGCACATGTAAGTGAAGAAGTTGTTCAAACTGCTCAAAGGTTGTCAGACTTCATTAATTTTTTGTCAATGACTTTTAGGTGAGAGAAATTTCTCTTAATCTTGGTAATTTAAGAGTGTCCCTAAAGACTACAGTTTTTTAAAGCTAGCTACAGAATACCAACCTTCAGATTTATCATTTAAAATACCCACCATTTCAGATACCAGTTTTTCCTGGCCAGACTCTCAAGTCCATTTTTCCCCATTTGCTTAAGCAAACTCTTGTCAACACTGTTTTGTTGGGTTTTTTCTTTTTATTTATTTATTTGCATGATTTTAAAAGAAGGCACAAATTAACTCTCAAATTATTGGAGAAACTTACTTCTAGAAATGACCATCTAGTAGGTGGAAAGGAGCCATTTTTCTAATGCAGGCAGACTTTGCAGATAACAAAGATAATCGTACTGGATTAGATTAGTTCTCCATCTAGTCCAATACCCTGTATTTGGAAAGGAGCAAAAGCTGCATTGTAAAGGTTGTAAGGCTGGAGCTAGTGTGTAGGTATATAGTTCTTTGGACATGCTGTCASCTTTGTACAATTTGGAGTGTTTTTGTAAACCAGAGGTGATGTCTTTATACTGTTTCTCTGCAGGGAAACTGTTTGTTCATCCTTTTCAATCATATCATCTTTTAACATCCATAACATCCAGTGGCAGAAAGTTCCATGGTGGCTTAATTAGAGGTTGTGTGACGAGCCGCCTTTTCCCATATTTTCTCCTTTATTCATGATTGTGGAGCTTTGTCATAGCTCCCGCAGTCACTTCTTTTCCGTGCTGAAGAGTACTAGTCCACTTCATTGTTTCTCTTAAAAAAGTAACAGAGACATGATAATAGTTATGATAAGTGACAGTTTAAAATGTATGTTGTGCGCATTACCTAATTTCAGCCAAGACAGGAAGTCTCCAGCACGTGGCATTCGCAAATACATTCTCTAAGGGACAGAAGTGAACAATTACGCCATGATGTCCAACCCTCGTGTTTTTCTCATGTATTGCTAACTTCCATCTAAGAAATTTTATGAGAGCATTGCACCTTTTATTTATCTGTTAGTATGGGGAGACAGTCCACTCTATCAGAGGAACTAATCGCAACCTGTAGGTCTTTTTACTATAATGTTTGCTTATATCTTCAGTCCACTGAAAATGATCTCTTACATTTTCATATGCACATTGTACTAATTTGTATGCAAGACTGTTTGCTTGGAAAGCAAAAGGACAAAAGTTACATGGTCTGAGTAGTAGGTCATGATTCTAGCACTGCTGTATTTATACTGTTCAATATTCCATGTTGTTGCATATGCAGAAGTACTTACAGCATCTGAATTTCCAGGTATATGATATATACATTTATTTTTCCCACCAAAAAATGCTTTCCATGACCTCATTTCTTTAAGCCTTCTTAAATGCAATTGATTGCAAAGTTATCAACAGTATATTCAGTTCTGTAAGTTCATCATTCTGATTTTGACACATATTCTTTTTATAGAAAGAGGAATAAAAATATGGTATTTGCACTTTTTAAAAGACAGTTTTAATTTAATTGTATTGCCATAAGGTTGTTTTATGTTGTATCACAGACATGTACATCTTTGCAGAATTACTGTATAACATTTTTGTCAGTGAGAAGGACTTAGGAAAGCCCAAAAGCCACAGTAGTAAGGCAATAATGGAGAAGTCACCATAATTACAGTATTTTCCTTCATGCGTTCAGCCAGTGATGTCTACAAGTTGTGAATTTTTCATTTTCTTTTTCAAATTCAAGGCATCTTTTAAAACTTAATGCTAAAACGGATGAAAGACAAACGTGGATTGAAATCAATTCGTATTTCAGACTTGAAAAACTTACTGTTTTATACATCATTACTTCCATTTGCTTGCTGCTTATTAGGGCTTTGCTAAGCAGTATTTACTTCTTTTATCTCTTTGTTTACATACTGAAAAAAATTCAACACAGTGAAGCACAACTGAAGTAACCTGAGTGCCAACAGAGCTGGATTTGATTTTCTCTCACTGATGAATTCATTCCAAAAATACCTGTTCTAACATTGGCCAGCAATATATGTACAAAGGAGAAATGAATTAATGAAGTATTGGTTAAAAAACTGGCAGAGAAAGTAAAGTGGAAAATTTATTTTTTATTTTTCAATTAAAAAGTTTATGAAGAGAGAAGTTTTACAAACATTTTACAGAAAAATCCCTCTAAGTAGTACTGTATTACTGTTCAATTTCTGATTAAAATATTTTAGGTCTGACATGGAATGGTCATTAATGTTTACACTTAGTTGCAATGACAATATAAAAATGTCTGAATTAATTTCTTTTTTATATGTCTAAATTGTTTCTATTGGGTCTGAATATTATCTGAATTCTTATAGATATTTCCAAACTATGCAACTCCTGCCTTTGAAGAAATAATGGGTACTGTTATGAACAAAGTACACCCCCAAAATCTGAGAAGATTCTTGCTCTGTCTTTCTTTCCCGTGGTACATAATTAAGACCCAGTCTTTTTGAACAAAAGTAAAGCTCTGTTAGATTGGTAAAATCACTGGGTAATTTAGATCACTGGAGGTCACCTGGTCTAACGTCTCATCCCCACTCAAAGCAGGGCTGACTTTTGAAGATAGATCCAATAATGTGATGGAAATGTCTCTGTCATTATGAATTTGAGCCTGAACTGGGTGACTTGGACCTCAAGAGTCTCCTATTAGCAGTGTTGGCTAAAGCTGTCAACGTTATTTTTAATAGTGTCTTCTAAGAGAATCAGAGCCACCTATGATACTGCTATCTAAAGTCCCAGTTTGCTGTCTCCTGCTTGCATACAAAGATTTTGTGTAAAAGGATGAGGCCTCTGCTTACAAGACTAATAATTTACTTACTTGGCAACTCCCTCATCCAGTTACAGGCAAGCTTTAATATAAGCACAAACATGCTGCTACATTACCCGTGTTTTAAAACACTAGATTGATCTGAGTATTTTACATTCATTCCTCTTTTTTTCTTCACAGTGCCAGGATTTCCCTACCCTGCTGCAACTGCAGCTGCTGCTTACAGAGGTGCACATCTAAGAGGCCGAGGTCGCACGGTGTATAACACGTTTCGTGCAGCAGCCCCCCCTCCTCCAATTCCAGCCTACGGCGGGTAAGGAGATCAGGCTCTTTTACCTATTAGCATGAAATCTCCAAAGGCTACAAACTGTTTGTGACTGTGGTGCATGCTGATCATGTCTCACCGCAGAAACCAACGCAGCATGCAACCAATCCCAGTGCTGGAAGTGGTGCACCTTGCACGGAGTATTGAAAAATGACTGTAATTTGTACTGCCATGGTTGGTGGCCTTAAGCATTTCAGATGTCACATATTGTTATGTAAATGTTCTTAGAAACTGAATGCTTTGGAACAGAGAAATTGTTTCAGCTAAAGATATATTTTTGATGATTGCAAACATCTGGTTATTAAGGATGTTGGATCAAGTTAACTTCTTTTTCTTCAAATGATCCACTGAAAGTTGTCTCTGGTCCTGAAGGCTTAGTGGTGTTTTTTTTGTTTTTTATTTTATTGCAGTTTGTTTAGTTTTTCTAAGTTGACATCTTTACCACGATAGAAATTTGGGGTGCTTCTCTCAGGGTCATGTGTTTTTCAGTATGTTTGCTTAAATAATACCTTAAGATTTCACTGTCAGTGACCTACATTTACTAAAACCAAGTAGAAAACTAAGGAACAAAGGAGAGAAATTCATAGTAATACTTTCTAGAATCTCAATATTATTCTGTTAATTCAGAAGATATATATAAATTTTTGAGGTATACGTTTGAGGAAAAGGAGGAAGAAACAAATTCTCCATGTAGCTGTGTAAATGCTGACACAGAAAGGTTTTGTATGCTGCGTATGATATTTAAAAGTCCTAACATTGTCAAACGATTTTGGGCTATTAAGAAATTGGGAAGTTTGGAAAATCAGAAAACTTGGCAGATCCCAGGCCAGAATAGTATTTCGTCATAAAAATTTGTGGTAGATATGCCCCTACCTCTCTGTAGAGCAACCAGTTCTTTCTGAGAAAGGGTCAGGAAGGGTTTGCAAAGTTTTAGATGAAGGTGATCTCTCTCTCCGCCCTCACTAAAGTCCTGTTCCACAGCTCATCTGCTCTCACTGTGGATATCCCCTTGTAAGGGAGCTTGCAGCACAAGATTGTGCTACGACCCTGTCCTACTTCATTACGGTGGAAAATGGGTGCCCTTCTCTAGTTCCCTCAGTTTCTCATGAAGCCTTTGTTCTATTAAGCCAAAAGGTGTGTCTTTTTCTAGACAGGTTTGCAAATCTAGTCAGTCAGCCACTGAACTAAATTTTCAGGGATATTTAGGACAGGCACTTTGACCATTCCTTCACTTTGGGCAGTTATCACCTCAGAGAAATAAGATGTTCTAAAAATGAATATAAAAATGATGCCACAGAATCAGGTTATTTTGTAAAAATGTATTTTTTTTTTAAGTGTTTTGTGTAGTTTAATAAGCAAAATAATATTAATCTAATAAGCAAAACAATATTACCACTACTGGAGAAAGACACCAGGATTTTTGAAGATTGCCTGAGTTACCTTTGGACAAGGATGGTGTCCCACCAGCGTTATCCTACTGTTGCCCAGACTCTCCTTTAGAGTTAGTCCAGGTATTGGTACATGGCAGATGGTAACACGTTTAGAATGCCCTACAAGAGCCAATTTCAATATGAATGTCTCAGCTACGAAATGGATACTGCATATAAAGAAAGTGGACTCTTTCCATCTCTACTTAGTTTAAAAAGAAATTCTTAAATTTAAACATAGTGTACAATATGTAGCGAGATAACAACATGGATTATTACCAGTTTCATAATGTCACGAACATAATACCTTAGTTTAATACAAAGTCATGAAGTGATATAAGAAAATATATAGCAGCTATGTGTGATACAGTTTTTGAAATGGACAATACTTTTTTTTGTTCGTATATGCAAAATGAGTAAATACTTTCAGACCAGTAAGTAACTTAAATTTGCTTTAATTTAAGGGGCCACATGTGGGTGCTCTCTGTGTGTGTGTGTGTGTGATATAAATTTTTATAGTTTAGTTAGTACAGTGGCTCAGCAGGACAAATTAAATTTCCAAGTGTAATACATATATATTCTCATGTAATTGTACTGCTTACTTTCAGCATCTTTAGGTAGTAAGTTAGATGTATAAGCGTTGTGAACTCCTGTTGTAGATTAATACAGAAGTTTTGCACTGCAGTCAGGTTCAGCAGTGTTCCAGAACTGGATTCCAAGAGGTCAGCTCAGCACTCTTACGTTCTTCTCAGGATGGTTTGACAGTTAGGTTGGACAGATCTCACCTACTACCTTCATGACCTGTCTTTAAAGCTGACTTCAGAGGGAGCCGTGCATTGCATCAGTAAGAAGTCACATCTTCTCATTGTTCTGATGACTTCCAGCTGTCTGAGATGAACCCTTAGTAATCTGGGGCTCACCTTGCCAGTCAGTATGTTTTCTAACACAATTTGACTCTGCAAAAGTTTTCAATTAGTAAGCTGTGTCTTAATTTAGATAGGTCTTAGTTCAGGTATTAGTCAGGTTTAATTTTCTCCATCCACCTATGCTTTATAACAAGGCACTGCTTTCCGATGCACGAAACAGGTTTCCAACTTTTATAATTCATGGATCAGTGCAGAAATAATACATACCTCCGTTGCACTGATCCACAGTTGGATTAATAAAGCTTTATTCTGAAATAATTTCTTTGGCCTAGTGTATTAGATCTTGTGCTAGTAACTTCACTGATACAGTAGTACAATTTGGAATTTCTTTGCAATGCTTTGTTCTGTGCTCACCCATTGTGTAGTCTGACCTATCAAAGAAGCAAAAAGGAATTTCCATCAGAAAAATTCCTTAACCAATGAGAATAAATTATAAGAATGTGGTTTTCAGTCACAATGGGAGTAGAAGGCAAGTAGAGGAAAATTACAGAGATAATAAAGAGATCACAGAGAATGAATCAACTTACGGAAGGAAGCAAACAACTTGGAATAACATTTGTTGATAAGAAAAATGGAAAAAGCTTTGAATGCTATTTTGCAATCCATTTAGTAGCAATTTCTCATTTTTCACTCAAGGAAGGAGCCCAGCCTTAGAACCAAGCAAACAGTTTCATACTAAAATATTTTCAATCGTTAAAAAAAAAAAGGACATTTATTTTGTATAATGACAGACAGAACTTTAATTGTAAATTTACATTAAATTCCAGCAATGTTTAGTTAGAAAAAATACTACTTTTCTTTTTAAAAAAGAAAACACATGTAAGTGTAAAATATAAAGCTGAAGTTTAAAATGACCTTTTTAATTTTCTTTTATTTCATTAACCTTAGAAAGCTTATAACTGAAATAAAATATAATACTTGATCTGAAATAATCTTCTTCACACTTACGTGTTTATATTACAAAGTTTTGGAACTGAAACTGAATCATTTTGCTTTAAATTTGGAAATGCACTGTAAAGCTACGAACACGTATTTCTTAGACTAGTCTGACGTGCTGCTTGCTAGCGCGTATTTCAGCAGCACTGTCTCAGGATTCCCTGCTCTATAACAAAAGCCTTCTTTCTGTTCAGTCTCCCTTGAATCTGTAGTTGTTCTTGTTCACTGGTGTCCTGTTTGGTACTGACTGTGACCTTTTCTTAGAAACTGTTTATCAACAAAGTTAAGAAATGGCAATGGGTCCCAGGCTGTAAGGAAATCTAGAAGATCTTGTGGTCATAAGGCAAAACAAGTTAGTGTGATTCATATGGAGAGCTCTCTTCTGCTGTGCCTCACAGTTACTGGAAACAGCAAATGTGRCACACTTTGCTAGGTCTGAGGAAAATTGTTGAATATAGCCATATTTAAGGCCATTGTTTTCTTATAAATCAAAACAGCACACATGCTTTAAAATGTGTCATTTAAAAATTAAATCAGTGCTCATAAGATATGTAGCACTACATAAATAATTAATGGATCCTTTTCTTGCAAGGGAGGCATTTCACTAATTCCTTGAGATAGTATCTTGTTTATTAGCTCATGGGAAATACTTCATTTTTAGCATCTGTAGCATCATTTCTAATGCCTTGAAATACTACGATGTGCAGCTTACTCATAACTTCATATGTATAATTAATTTATGTACCATAAAAACCTACTGAAACTGAAATGAGGGAGTAAAGCTTCATTTGTGTGAGAAAACTGAACACTGAAATTTAAAGAGTTTGGAGATCTACATTGCATGGAGAGCTTAGCTTCAACACTGTGCTGCAGGAGGAAGACAAGCAAGAGATGGTTGTGTTGTGTATGGCATGAGAGGTGCACGGAGATCAGAGCCTGTCAGTATGGGAGGATGCAGCTGTGGAGCCATGAGCTATTGCCTGCTTATCTCAGGGGCCTCTCTGGGAACTTCACAGCAAGATTGGTAACTTGGTTGAGGAGCAAAGCAGTTACTCTTCTAAGCTGACTAAATTTCTTTCATACCTTCTTTCTGGGGACAGCTTCCATGTGGGAGGATTTGAACTTACTGCTTCTTTGACCTTTCTTGCAGGCTTCTCTCTGGGTACTAGATAGTGTTTTGTACAAAATCATTTTTAAATGATTAAAAAAAAAAAAGTCATCAGTGTGAAAAACAATGTCTTCTTGGCTTGACCTGTGTCTTTCTAGGATAATCTATTTTATTGACAAAGTGCCTACTAATGGTGTAAGAAATGTCCTAATAAAGCAGAAGCTACTAGTAAAGGTACTCTTATGACAGATTTTGGATGCAGTTGGCAGTACTTACCTTGCCAAAAGAAAAGAGAAAGAAGCAGTTTTTGTTCTCTTTGGCAAACTACCGAAAGCAGGTGGTCTGATTTTGATACCTGTAATTGCTTTTGAACTCTGCAGCAACTAGTAGCTCAGCATTCTTGAAAATCATTTGCCAAATAGTAAAACATCATGAGTATGATGCTCCATCTTTATACTGCTGTCAAGAAAAGCCACTGTCACTGCATATCTGGTAGTATAGCAGATACCAGTAGTAGACAGCAGCATTAGTAAAACTAATGAGAAGCCCTTCTATTCCAGCATCATTTGTCTCAAGTTCTTCACAAGTTTAATGTGTGATGACTTTGTCTTCACATTTCCCCTCCACTCCTTCAAGTTCTGATGAAGCTAACGGAGAATGGGCTTTCAGTCCGTCTCTCCACTTCTGGTGTCTTTCCTGGGAAAAGAGGGGATAGCAATATGCTTTTTTCTCTTTGAAAAGAAGAATTAAAAAAACCCCACCTCTAAATAGTGAAGTTGGGGAGGGTGGAGGAGAAGTAACAGAGACTATTCAGAAACTGTTCCCCTTTGTTAAAATAATTATTTTGAAGTGCTACATTCTAACTGATTCAAAATGAAAAAGAAGCTTTATTTTCCAACACCTTATTCTGAATTTAAGAAAGAAGGATAATTAATATAAGCTACTACATCTACTACAGTGGTTATGGTTTTCTCCAATACATTTCTTTGGGCTCACAGAAACTTCCTCTTTCTTTGGACTCTGTGCTTTGCATATATGTGCAATCGTTAGAACAAAGAATGTGTTTTGCCAGCGCATAATGATTTATGTGTTCCAGCTTTGTTCTCCGTAGTAATGCCCTCAATTACTTTTCCAAAGCAGATAATAAAACTTGTTTGTGGCAGAAAATGTTGAAACTGGAAAGACAAGAACCTGGAATTACAGAACATTCTAAAAAGTTGAAAAAGCCTCATACAAGAGTTTTAGTTCTATATTTACAGCAGTGAAAGTTGTGTTATTAGAGTGCTGAATTACTTTAATTCTCAGTCTTGTCTTTATTTTAAATAAGATTGTAATTACATCTCTTCTATTTTTTGTTTCATGAAGGCTTCATATAAAAGGTTTCATATAAAAGGTATACTGTGACTTCCGAGACCAAAAATTGGAAAATATGTGTAGGACAGTGAAGGCGACCCTACCGGCAATCAGAAAGCAGGGAACTTTTGTTCCTCAARTGCTTTCTCTTAGTTGTGATGGAGGGGAAATAGCAAACTATAACCATGATTCCTATTGCAATGAATGAAATCATGATTGTAATGCCCGTTTGTAACACTGAATCAATCACTCCATTCGCTTAACCTGCCTTAGGTTATTTATGTTAACTTGTGCAGATTGTGTGTATGGCTGAGGGCCACATATATTCAGCTGCTATGAAGTTATTGAACTAAGGTTTGTGCAGTCAAGAACTGTCRTCTTATGTCATTGATAGATTATTCAACCCAATCCTTTTGAAAGATAAGGATAGAAAAATGATAATGAAGACAGATGTAGTCCTCCCAGGATATTATAAAGGTGGAATCTAAACTAGTGAAGAGTTTGTCTTAATATAGTTACAAAAAATTATTATAAGACACAGAGACTAAAATAAAGCAGTTAAAACCATGCAAAGCAGATGTATAATAGTTGGTGAGAAAACAGTTTCATATTTATAGAATAATAATTTCAGGAAATGATTGCCACATATGATGTTATTTAGATGCACATTTTCTTATTAAATCAAGATTTCTCTCTTCTCTGAGTTTTCTTTAGCACTATAAAATCATAAAATACAACTGAATAAATCCCCCAAATTTGTTGTTCTTATTTTAATGCCTCCAGGTAGTGCATTAACATATCATCCATTCCTGGCTGAAGAAATTCAGATTTCAATAATGTGGCTATTTCCAGACCCCGTGTTGTTTTACAAGGAACTCAAGATTTATCTGTCTGCCAAGACAATTTTTTGAATATAAACTGTAAAAGGAGCCGTGGTGAGATGGGTCCCTGTGTGATGCATTCAGTCTCTTCCCATGCTTGAGACTTATCATCTGTTTTCTGCCTACAGCTTCAGAGAGAGAAAAGGGGATGATAAGCCAAGCAAATTACCCTTTGGAAAATTATATACTGAAGGAAAGAAAAGAGCGAGAGCAAAACATAGCTTTTGGTGGTTTACACTTTGTCCTTCTGATGAAGGGTGCTGTTAGAAAAAACATTTGACTCCACTGGTAGGATTCAGTCACAGGAGTCAACAAATGACAGGGACAGTGAATAGAGAAAATATCCTCTGAAAATCTATGAAAATGTGAGGAATTACGTTTCTTCAAACTTCAAAAGAAGCAGGAAGTTTTGTATTTAACATCACTCTCATACTACAAGACCATATGGAGGAAATAAGATAAAATCAGCTGATATCTTTTCATAGTGCATGTCCTGCTTGGGAATGTTACACTCATTTGCCCGATTCTGTCACTTCATCTTGATACTAACCATGTTTAATGACGGAGTCACGCATTCATGTCTCATTTTAGTGTTGGGTACTTCCTTCGGCATAATATTTATCAAGCAGTTGCATATTTAGAATTCAAAATAAGTTTCTGTCTGTACATGACTGTTATATGTAAAAGGAAGTCTTAGGTGAATGAAGTAACCTATCCAAGATTGCAACCAGCTGCACTTGGGAATTCAAAATGTATCAGCCCCTATTCATCTTGTGGCATCTTCACTGTATATCCACAGATCACCAAGACGAGGAAGAAAAAAGGTCCCCTTTCTGACACATATTCTCTCAGAAGTGTTATTTTCTGAACAGCAATGTTTAATAATAATTGAAAGTAGTATGTTTTCGTGTACTGTGGTGGGTTGACCTTGGCTGGCTGCCAGACCCTCACCCAGCTGCGCCCTCATTCCCCCTCCTCAAGAGTATAGCGGGAGAAAGTAACATGGAAAAGCTCTTGGGTTGAGATAAAGACAGGGAGATTGCTTACCAATTACCATCATGGGCAAAATGGACTTGACTTGAAAATTATTTTAATTTATTGCCTGTTAAAATGCCGTTGGATGGTTAGACACAAAGACAGAACCTAAAACACCTTCCCCTGCTCCCTGCCCCTTCTTCCCAGGCTCAACTTCACTCCTTCATTCCCAACTCCACCACCTCCTCCCAGCACAAGTGGTGCAGGGATATGAGGAACTGGGGGTTGTGGTTGTGGGGCCTCCATCTTCAGTAAACTTTGTATCATTTGTATATGATCTCATAAAACTCCTGCCATGGTGTTCACGATTGTGTACTTCCACCTCACAGTCATGTGGAATGTTTTATTTCTTACATGCAAACAGGTATAAGAAAAACATGTAATATTTTAAAATAATCAGAATATCAAAACCAAAATGAAGGTACACCACAATGTAAATAGCAAACTCTCTGAACGCTACCAATGTAGACGAGGTTTGGCATATTTTGCTCTGCAGACATAATAAATGGAAAAATACATGAGTAAAGGTCTGACCTTACTGAAGCAAATGGCAGACACTGTGATTTAAGTGAAGCCGAGTTTTCACACATTAYTATTCCATAGCAAACTTTTATCATCAATGTGGTTTTATCAATGTGGTTTATGTGCATGTATGCATATTTATGATTTTCTCAAGTGATTCTGACTTAGGCACGTACCAGCTCAGCCCTGTGGGTTTTGGTCATTGACCTCAATAGATTAGTTATATTTCTGACATGAAGATTCTTGTTGGAATTGCAAAACAGCTTAGGCTAAAAACACGGTAATAACTATTATTCCCAGATAATAGTATTCCCAAATTGAAAATATTGTTGCAAAAAACCTATTGTGTGCTCTCATATTTAGCTCTCGAAACAGCTTGGGTTGATTCTGATATTGGAAATACCCATTTTAAGTTGCAGAAGTGCCAAATGAATGTAAAATTGCAGGACTTATGCAATGTGTGTAATTGGTAGGCCACTGTTGTGTAGTTCCAGTTTTATTTAGTGTAATCATTTAAACCATCTTTGTCATACTATGTCATTTATCCTGAAGCGTTTAGAATCTAAAATTTGAACTATTTACAGTAACGATTTGTCTTTGCTGAAATGCATCAGTCTCTGGGTAAATTGTTAACAGCAATATAACAATACTACATTTTTTCAGATAAGTAGTAATGTATCCAACCAAAACTGCAGGGGAGCTCAGAATCACGGGCACGTTCGCCAAAGTTGTAAAATGATAGAGTGAGGAAGGCTAATACTTTTTTTAATAAGAATAATGCCATGACTTTCTTAACAGACCTGTTGTCACTATTGGAAATGTGTATCAAGCCAACAATGCAGTACCTATGAATACTCCCATCTGTGTGTGCATTGAGGTATTGAGATTTGACCCAATGGGGAGAATACCACCACTATGATTATTTCACACATTCCTCTCACCATATAAAGTTATGCTTTGTTTTGTTTTCCATCTAAGTAATGACAACTACCACTTTGATTCAGAGGGTTGACATAATTGCAGGACAAGAAAGTAGTAGTTTAAGAGATAGCATTTTGTTAACGTATTAAAACTGATTGTAGGATTGGCCCACTGAAAATTTTTATAGAAAAAATGCTGCCAATGTGTGGTTGCTTAAAAAAAAGAAGAAAAAAAAACCAAAACCCCAGACTTTATCAAAAGTATTTTCCAATCCTGCCATGCTTTGCCTCTCTTTGACTAAGCATTTGGCATACTTTATAAGATGTTGTATTCGGTACAGTTTCACTTCTGATAATTACTACCAACCTCCTTAACCAATGTGAAGAGCGCCTTCCTTCCCCCCTCCCCCTGTTCTTGTGACAAGACTAACCTCAGCTGTGCAGGGGTTGGTGGCATTTGCATGTGGAAATGCACTAATATGGATGTTTTTCTTTGTGTGTGCATCCTTGCAGTGTTGTATACCAGGATGGATTTTATGGTGCAGACATTTATGTAAGTATTCATTGATGTGCATGCTGTCCTTGTACATTACCGGAGTCATTCTTTTTACAAGTTTGCTGCCTAGCTTGACTCTGTTTTGTCTATTTACCATCCCTTGCCTGTCAGAAAGAATTGAGAAGAATATCTCTCACATTGGAAGACCTTTCTGTTCATTACATCTATCATTGTTCAGTGGAGCTGAATTAACTCTTCAATCAAATGCTGAATGAATGCAAAAAGATGTGAAAAATATGTGTGCATGTGTGGAGGGGTGTCTCCCTTCAAAATTGAAGTTCAAAGAAAAAATAAAAATAAAGCGGAAACATTCTTCTGCAAATCCCCAAAAGCTCGTTTTTAAAAATCAAGGCAAGCTGAGTATTATTAATACCTGAAGTATGCAAATACTTTATGGAGAGATACAGATTTCCCACATCCAGGCAACATTGGGTATACGTAAGTGCCGTGGTGATAGTAAAGCTTAATTACATAGTAGGTTTAAGATATGGCTATGCATTGTCTGTAATCTGAGTAGACTTCCATCTGCTCTTTTAAAATCCACTTATTTCAATTTAAATAAAATGGGTCGAGACTGCTCACGATGTAAGAAGTGGTTATATTTGTTTAGCCAGGATTTATAGCCCTGGGTCCATCATTACCTACTTCACCTCATTGGTCACCAATGTCCTTTTAAATAATATTTTTTTAAGTTTCTTACCAATACTGAAGTTTTACCTTGGATGTATACAAAGATGCTACTTATGTCTGAGTGTGCAAGAGGTTTCAGGTGGTTGAGGCTGAATTTCACTCTTCTAAAATAATTCATTTTTATACCCTATGTTCACAGGCTTTTTTTTTTTTTGAATGTGTAGATGTAAACTCTGTTACCAATACTCCGGTAATCTTTCACATTTGTTATTATTTTGATAAAGCAGTCTGGTCCTAAGTTACAGGTATCATCTTTATTTCACCAGATAACTTTCTCTAACCTACTTGTACTTGTGTTGTACTGTCTCTATTGAGATACAAGGAGATGGATGAGTTGAAATTGGTATGAATATTAAAAATCCAATAGGTAGTGCTAGAAAACATTCCTTGTATTCATTATCAGCAATCTTTTAGAACTATTTCCACGGGAACAGATTTTTTTTTTATTAAGTTTTATATAGAGAAGGAAAACAACTTGAATTTATGGATGAAGTAGGCTTTGTTTTTCTGATGGGGTAGGAGGAGGCTGATACTTATCTGAAAATTCATTTGTGTAGTTTAAAAATATATTTAAAATAAATTAGCATGGGTTAAAATTCTCTCCCTATGTACTTATGTACTTAGTGATGTTATCAGTAACATATTGTTTACAACACATGAGAATCACCGATTTGCCAAAGGCTTACTCAAGTGTAGTATGCTGCTTTAATCTCACCTAAACACATTGCTGCTGAATTTTTGAGCTATATAAGATACATGGTACAGTGTGGAATTTCTTCAAGTGTGGTTTCCAATTTTCATATTTCTTCAAACTGTCAGAAGAATGTGACATCCATTTTGCTCAGTTTACCAACCTGAAAATCTGAAAGGCAACAAGACATCTTTCTCAGGATTGCTTAATGTGATAGTATAGGTGGGAACTAGATGTTAATGTAACAATTCGTAGTTTTGGAATCCACTGCTGCTGAAAAACAGGAATATCTCTTTCGGTGATTGACAATATTATTTTTAGGTGGCCTCACACCCTCTCACAGACTTTAACATTTTGTTTCCAAATGGAAAGTGGTTTCAATGAGGAAGGTACCAAAGAAATTACTAATTTCTAGTGTAGCCTCAGTTTTGTTGTCTGGAATAATCACGTGCATTAGAAAATGGAATAACTATACTGGTGCATTGGCTTTCACTCAGTTGCAACCTTGTATTTCTGATTGCATTTCTTAGTTCTTTTAATGCAGCAGAACGTTCACCTTTACAGCAGTTGACAGAATTAAAACACTCTTCTGGAAATTTGTTTAATTTTTTTATAATGTACAAAGCTTCTTATTTTATAATTCATTTTTCTTCACATTTGTTCTTTCTTGCATATAAAACATTTTGCAGGGGAGGGGGAGAGAGATGGAGAACTGGCATGAATCAAAAGAAACCTTACAATTCACAGTGTATTAGTTCTTAGTGTATTAGTTTGCAGCAGACCAAGTTATTTATTAAATCCCAATTGATTATGACATAGTTCTACTCAGCTTTTCATTTTAAGTGCAGAGCTGAAGCTTTGTGAAAGAACAAATGCTTTGTGGAAAAAAAGGAGAAAAAAAATTTAAACAATATAGGTTTTAATAGTAGATTGGAGAGAAAGGAACCTTAAAAATACCACAGAAAGCAAAATAAAAGGAACGCAGTACTGAAAAGCCAGACCAAAAATATGCATTAACAAGTATATCAAAGTGAGTTTCATTCTGATATGATTACACTGAGTACCAACAGTAATATGGACCATGCCAATCTTTTCATAACTAGCTATCAAATTGATGGCTAGATTTTGTGGAAAGGAAGGAGGGAAGACACAGAAGGATACTGGTTGGGTGAAAACTGCAGGGTGAACCAAGACCAGCAAATAGCCAGAGTTGCTCAATAGTAACCAGAGGAATAGAAGAGAATAAGAATATAAAAATAGGTAGAAAGTACAGTCTAAAATGAAAAATCAACAGCCATGATTCTAGATGTAATATAATATATTCTATATTTCATATAGTTCTATATGAAATGTAATAATGCCTCTGAAATAGCTGAGCTATTGAATTCCTTTTTAAATGTGCCTTTGAGTAGGAAAAATAAAGGAGATGATTAGGAAGTAAGGAGGACCTTTTAAAATTACGTATTGATTCACTAAAAGAAAAAGTCATTAAAAGAGAATTAAGGTTGCCTGCCAGCAAAGGTAGAAGTTCCTAGATGAAGATTGACACTTGTGAAAATAAGAAAATACACTCCACAAAATGAAGCAAAAATAGTAACAGASGCAGAAATATGCAGTTAGAATAATACAGCTCTACATTATTGCTCTGCTTTATCTTAAATCTGTTATTTTTTTACCATTGTCATAAAGAATGTTTTCAGAACATGTCAGTCTTCAATCCACACCTAAAATGTGGGAAGGCTAAGAAATATGAGAAACTTCCGAACTCTGTCATCACCAGCTTTAGAAGTCCCTTGGTAATAGGGTTTAACCGTGTACAGTAGTCAGTCTTATTGTTCACAGCAAGATTTTCTAACCTGTTGTCAGGATTCTGAACCTGTCATGCTGCAACCGGTGAGAGTCCACGACAACGTGTAAGTACATAGGTTTGAGATTTTTTTCTGAGCTGCTGATCAAGAATAAGGCATACTTTGTGATCGGGGTATGGAACGAGATTATCAATAGCTACTGCCATCTCCTTTAGCTCAAAGGTATRATGGTATTGAGGGTGGAGCACGTATTCATTTCCCAAGGAAAAAGCAGATATAATTATCTAAGCAACGTTCCCTTGATACTAGGCAGAAGTTCATCGATGCAATCGGATATCCTGAAAGGCACTGTTGTGTGAAAAGCAAGGATATGCAGTTAGCACTGAAGTCTTCCTATTAAGAACCAAAGATTTTTGTGTTTTGTAAATGGAGGGATGTGTCTTTTCATCTCTCTGATCTTTATTTGTGATACAAACACTACATTCAAAAAACTGCTTGATCACTCCTGGTGATTGTATTTGATTGGAATTAATACAGGTGGTGTCAGTTTGGATATGTTACCAAGAGCTTCTCTGAGGCCACAGATACCTCTGGGAGCACAATATAGAAATAACATGAACCTTTCACATAGGCCTGTTCCAGAAGCTGAGCCAGCAGAAAGAGGTGGTGGATATTTTATTTTTAATTCTCCCAGTCAAAGTTTTACTCCATGAGCAGAACAAATACTGTTTAAACCTCAATATCATACGAGTGGAGGAAGAGGAAATGACTACTACTACTTTCTATATTCTACAGGGCTGGGTATAATTCATGCCATTTTTTAATCCCATTTCTCTAGTTTTAGCTAATAAGGCAGCTATAATTCTCAATACTAGAGAAGGTTTTGAACCTTGATTAATTTATGTTCACAAAATACTTTGAGATCCTTGAGTGAAAGGAGGTATAGGAAGTAAAAATTGAGGAAAAATAATTATCAACATTCACATAGAATATTAATTATGTTAGTAACAGGAAAAACTAACAAAAAAAATACCCATCATTTAGAGTCACTTAGTTTATCTGTATCTACAATAAACACTGTCAATACATCTGAGATCAAGATAAAAAGTAATTTAGGTATTTTAGGAGGAGGTGCACACATGTATACGTGGTTTTGTAATCTATAGATGTGCTTTTGGATAACTCGTTTTTGTGGAAATTATTCTTACTACAGATACACACGTTTTCTTTAAAAATTCAGATGCATTTGATTTTCCGTTCATTTCCATTTTATCATATCTTATCTAAAAATTCTGTGATTTCTTTCTAAAATTGCTTAAGATTTCTCTGTAACAATTGGCTACTGATCTTCCACGGATCCCACTGCTCTTTTTCAATTTGCCTGAGCCACAGAGATGTATAAAACATTGAAAGGAAAATTGTAATGAGTGGCTTTGGGGAATTTGTCTAAATTCCTTCCTTACATGTTTCTTTCCATCCTTCTTTCCTTACTCGTTCAAATCATTACATTTCTCTTTCTTTATAGAGCAGTGTTGCAAGAGCCTGTGTATGGCAATAAGTTACCACAGGTATGACATGCTGACTGATGGAAAAAAATCATTGTGCTGAATGTAGACTCTTGTAAAATCATACTAATACGCAAATCATTGTGTGAGAAAATGGATTCTGTGTGTATAAATGATAAGAATAGGCTACCAGTTGCATTTTATTTTCCAGTTTCTGTCACAAAATCGTAGATGTTCTTCATGTCCCACAAAATACAATAGTTACTGTTGTGAGTGTCCCGTTCAGTATTTTATGCCAGTGAGATATATCTCTAGACTTAATTTTTTAAGACAACTTAAGCTGCTGTAACATTGTGTTGTCGTTCTTTTGGAAGTAGCAAATATGGGAGCACAGATAAGGCAGTAGGCATTTTTATATTATTTTAGCTGAACTTATTATTTCAGCCGGATTTTCAAAATAATAATTTAAAGCATAACAGTCAGGTACGTTCTGTTTGAATGTACTTAGTGAGGGGAAAAAAAGCATTCCTAAAACATTTCTAAAACATAGGAACTGAAAATTGTTATTTATTATTATGTCATTATTACATAATTTTGTTCTAAATGTTTTATTTTGCAATATAATCTAAGGTATGAAGACAAATATTTAATATATTACTCAAGAGATGTATATGTAGTGAATATTACTAGTGTATTCTTCATCTAAGATATCAGCCAAGTTCAAAATTAGAGAAAAATTGTGAAGTAGAACTTGTCACAGAAGTTTAGAGTTCAGGGGTTTGAATCAGGTTCCCATCCTGATTCCCAATATGAAGTGTACCTTCAAGTATTTTGTTGTTGTAATGATAAATCTGAAGTAACTGAAGCAAAATAATAAGAAGACTTAGTACCACACCAAAACTGCAGAACACAAACCCCATAAAAATAATTTGCTTAAGAATGTTTTTATGTGTATTTATATGATAGCTTATGTTAAAAATATGAAATCATGACACGGGCGGGTGGGGAGTTATGATTTTCCTCATAACCAAATGCGTCCTGCATTTTAGATCTCCAAAGAACTCAGGCAAATTCAGTAACTTCAATCTCTTTTTATTTTTATTGCTTTAGACTCAGTCTTTCCAGGACTCTCACAAATTTCATACTGATTGTTGAATCCAAAGCTTCTTAATAAAGGTCAGAGTTGAGCTTCATTGTTCAGCAGCAATTCTTTGATGAAAGCAAATCAAAATGTAAGCATAAAAGGAATGTAACTCTTACATTTAGGGAGCAAGAAAGGGTCCGTCTTCACAGACTGACCAATTTTTAGTGATAGTTAAATAAGGGAAAGAAAAACAATCCTCACAGAGCCTACCATCTGCAGATTGAAGACCAGCCAGTATGTGAACAGCCCGTCTCATTTTTGCCGGATTAAGAACATTAAAACATTGACACTTCTCATGGTGGCCCATTCTCAATTCTCCCACCGTGGTGGGAGTCATTATGTGCATAGTTGGATTGAAATGAAGTGGCTCTCACATTTAAATAAGGGGTTTTAGAAATGGGCTACAGGACAAGCAAAGGAGTCATACATGTGGCGAACAGAATCATGTCATGCTGCAGAATGACTTGCAGTCTGCCACACATTTTCAGGACTGGATCATGAAAACAAGTTTAAAATCTTATTTATACTTTTACCATTTGTACTCCCTCATATCAGCACTCAGGGGAAAAAAAAGAAAAAATAAAGAAAAAAAAGAAAAGAAAAAAGRAAGGTGCTATGTTTAGCGCTCAAAAACCAGGAGGGGAGAACAGATACATTTGTATAATCTCTCATCTTTCTCCTTGTAGCAGAAGCCAGACCGAGCGTGCGGCTTGCATTATCATCTCTCAGCCTCACTGTTTACTGGCTCAGTTTGCACTTGGTGACATTATTTGACATCTGATTGCCTGTATGCACATACCTGCAAGCAATATGTGCCTATTATGCATTTTTGGCAGTAATAGCCTTCTATTGGTTTATAAAAATCAAATGATCTGAAATGAGAAAGTATTTCATCTCGGCGCCTCTGTGCTTGCACAGAGAAGCAGCTTGCTGCAGAGAAGACAGCATATATAGTATTATGAAAGTACCTGCCTTGTGCCAGTGGTTGCGTGACACAATTGCTGCTGGCAGGGAGCTGACCAGGAGCGGGGAGGTAAATGTGCTATTCTCTGTGTGAGCACTTGAAAAAGTCAGAAAGCATATTCCTCGAGTCAGTTGACAACTCAAAGCCTGGACTTTCTAATGAGCTGTCAGTATATGTAAAACATATGTTTATTCTTAGGGTGATGTGGTGTTATCAGCTGAATGATTGATTTCCAAAACCAACCTGCTTCAAAATCTTCAAACCAGAAAAGGTTTACACCTGTTAGGGACGAAAGCGATTCCACCAAGCAAAGTAGTAGAAGGGGAAATAGCTTGTAAAAGGAGTTGAAATTGCTTTTCTGAAGAGAGTGAATTTTTATTTGTAAAATTAAAATAGAAAACCCACCCCTGCGGTAAAAATGTACTACTGTTACATAAAGGTTAAGACATCGTGGCCTGTTCTTCATGCTTCAGCATAATATCTTGTGTGAATGATGCAGCCTTCCAAAAAAGAAAAAAAGAAAAAAGAAAAAAGAAAAAAATCAATCCATTAAAGTGAACACTTTAGCAAAAGAGTGAATTTTATTCAAAGCTGGGCGCTCTGATACTGTCTTATTCAACTCTTTGTTAAGGTGGGGGAAGGTGGGAAAGGAAATACAGAAGTCCCCTGTCCCAGAGGATTATGGGGTGGTGAATTCTAATTGGGACGTAAATCGTGTTTGTATTATCTGTGGAGACTGGCCTCTGTTTGTTAATTGGCATGCTGAGATCATTTTGAAATGGTTGATGTAACACCGTGGTCCATTGAACAGGAAGCTCTGCTGTTTTCACAGTTTGATAATCAATGCATCACTGCACACAATTCCTTTCAAATGTGTGTTTGTTTGTCCTGTTTGCTTAATTGAACAGCTGCAATTACTGTTACATACAACTGAATGTTAATTCATGGAAGAAGAGAATTTTGCTTCTTCATTATAATTTTATGTATAAATTGGAAACCCATCTAACATTAAGTGTTAATTGAGTGCACAAATTCATAGGTTTAATCAACCAGACATGATAAATCAGATTTTGTACAAAAAAGAATTGATTATTAGCTGAGTTTTTCTTTTAAGTTCAGCATCACTTTATTAATATGCATACACCTCATCATAAGAACAACAATTGCTACTTGAAAACTTGTGGAAGAATACGGTATTGTCTTGTAAAAAAAACTTATGCTGATGAATACAGTTCATTGCTTTCTCCTGATCTCTGGGACAAATCTTAACAAGTACAAGTTTGTGGTGATAAATTTTGCTTAACGATTCGTTGAAATATTTCCTATGTATTTAACCCCTTAACTGAACTTACAGCACGACAGTGCTCTTTCAGTTGTTGCTAAATTTTGCAAAATGTTATTTAAGGTGCTGTAGCAATCCAGTTAGAGCGTGAGTTTGTGTTTCAGGGTGGTTATGCTGCCTACCGGTATGCCCAGCCTGCCACTGCCACTGCAGCTGCCTACAGTGACAGGTAAGACCTCATTTACTGCTAATAAATATTTGACCAGTGGAAGATGAAGATGATTCTATATATTTGCCTTGTTGAAGTCTCATAACTGTCTTGTTGCTCTGCAGATAATTGTGATATCTAAAGCAGGCTGTTTTATTATAATCCATGAATAGCCATAAATTGAGAGATTTTAGGCCTTAATTGAGAATCAGGCATGAGATGTGCACATTCCCAAGCTGTAGATCATCCAGTTAATGTCTGTGACCCTTGTACTATGTAGATAAATATATGTACAGCTTCATGATGGTCTGCTACTAAAGATCATTATTCGTCTTAGGAGTATTATTTCAGTTGATTTAGAACCTGAACCTATTGAGTGCCCTCAATTCTCATTGACATTGTTTTAGTCAGTGGAAACTGAGAATGAACTGTGTCTAAGCTTGAACTATCCAAGGCAAAACAATATTTTTCCATTTGCTTTCTTTCCAGGCATTTGATTTTTTGAAATACTGAAAAAAATTCAGTTATTCTTCTTTTGTTCTGTATTTTTGTCCTCAAAATGTAAACCACATTTGGTGGAAATAATACCAGGAATAAAAGATTATTAAAATCTGCATAAGAGAAACATGCAAAGACTTAACTTCTATAAACTAAGAGCAATATCTCATAAATTAATTTGTCTTCTTGCAAGATGAAAATTGGGACCCCTTTGAAGTCAATGTCTAAATTGCTGTTGACTTCAGTAGGAATAGGATTTTGTCAAATTGCATAAAATTAAGTCTTTGCAGTGTGTGGACATGATTTTGTAATGAAAAGAAAGAATATCCTATGTTTTCTTCATAAACTGTACCCTTAACAAAATCTACGCTATCTTTAATACTTTTCAAGTACTTGAAGAGTGTACAGTCGTAAAGGGAGGATGTATATTGTGAAAGACAGATACATGCATATATTTTGCTTCACAATAGCAGTGAGAAGTAAGGTCACACTTCTCAATTCCTGATATAAGAAAATTTTCCCTTGGGATCATGGAGATAATTTCTTAAGTCTTGAATAAGTATTGAAAAATTTCTTTAGATGCTAAATTAGACATTGTTTTAAATGTTTCTGTTTCTTAAAGAAATCAACAGATTAAGAAATTTCAGTGAACTATTTCTTAGATTGAAGTGCTGTTCATGGATTCTGTATTTTTAGAACAAAGTACCATGGTATGAATGTTACAATGCTATGCATGCATATTTGCCTTTCAAATGCTTATTCTGGGTAATGAAGATATATTTTTTAAAGTTATGTGAATAAAATAATTTGCATGTGTGGCTGAGGCATGCTGTGTCAGACAGGTAAGCAAGTTACTTTCTATTAATTTTGGATCAGTAATATCAACTAGATATGTGCTGTATGCACTTTCTTCGCGATGTACTATTTCTACTTAGGGTAACCTACAAAGGTGAAGTGCTACTCAGTAGTTTCATTTCATTTCCACAAAGGTGTGTTAGCATGTCACAGCTCTAGTGTTCTTCTGTGAGCTTATAATGCAAAACAATTCCTGCTTTTAAAAACTTACTAAACTGAAAGGACAAAATTATAAATAACCTCCTGTGGTTAGTCATTTTTTGCCAGGTATCGTTCAGGTGTCCCTGGATCATTTTATAGGGTGTTTATTCCTATGAATAAATGAATTTCTGAAAACCTGTACGTTACATAGAGAAACTGAACAATATCGAGATGACTTTTAAATGCTTGAATTATGAATTAATGTACCTTCTCATAAAACAAATCAAATGCTGTAAGATAAAACATCAGCTGGTCACATGTTCCGCTATGGGTAGAGAGTCAACATCACTAAGAGTTATGCTGACAAAAAAAGTAAAGGATTTCTCTAAGAAGATAGCGCTCTTAAATGCTGTAAAGGAAGCTTGAGATGGCATCAGTAGTAATGCAGTTGTTATAACCCTTAATTATTTTTTTGAAAAAATGTCTAATTTTCAGATACACTTTGTGTATAATTAGAATTGTAATAAGCTGTCTTTTCTTGCATAATTTTAAATATCTTAAATGAATTTTACATCTTTCGGATTTTTTTTAATTTAGCTTCTCTTTTTAAATGTGGTTAACCCTCATCTTCGATCTGCTTCCCCCAAATGAATATGGTTTCTTGTCTTAATTACAAATATTGTAACTGAATTTCTTTATGGGAGAATCCTAAAACTAGCATAGAGAACAAAACAAGTAACAATCTGCTCAAACATTTCTTTGCATATGGGAAACTATGTGCAAACATGGATACCTCTGATTACTCACAACTACAGTTTGCTTCATTTGACTAATTTTTCATTCATTTTTTAATGAATTTAATTTAGCAACTTTTGTGAATTACTAATATTGAAAGTGCTGAAATACAGTTCAGTACAACTGCTTGTATCTTTTCTTCTCAATGTAATAATCATCTGGTGCTGTCCTCTGACAATATTGAAGATTCCATATCTCCTTATACACTACTCTTATTTAGTGTTGATTTGAACCCCTATTTAATTTAATTACACATGAAATATATTTACTGTTTATGTGTAAACAATGCCCAGAAAAATGAGGTGAGGACCAGTGAGTATGTACTATTGAAGCAGTGACACATCATGGAAATACTACTTCGTATTAATTTAAAAAATAAAAAAATCTTTATTTTTTTTATCACAGCTCATATACGTGATGAATGGCAATGTTCCATATTTGACATGCTTCTTAAGTCAGGAGATAGAAAGAGGAAATCTTTAGATTGGAGACGTTTTGGTAAATTAAAAATAAAGGTTAACAGAAAGATTTGGGACTCCAGAATCAATACACCAAGTCAATGGGTAATGATCACTGTAAGGGAGCTCTATTCTGAAGAAATGCAATGGTATCCTTGTTTGTCACAGCTGGAAATATTGCTGGAAATAGGCAAAGAACAGCTATATAGGGGAGAATCAGGTGGCAAGGAAATCTCATGAAACAAATAATGCAAACCCCTTAGAATTTGTCAAGACAACTCATGTACTCCTAAAAACAATTTCACAACGGAGGTAGACCTTGCAGATTTCTCCAGTCATTTCTTAGAATTGTAAAACAAAAACAACAAAGCAAACAGAAAGGTACATTTTGTTTTACCTATGAAGCAATGTAATCACTGAATACAACTTCAAAAAAATTTAGAATTGGATTTTTATACTGTATGATCTATCATCATACTAAATTGCACTTAAAGATTTGAAGATCCTTGCAGAAGTGGATCAAAAAAATCATGTTTAACTTTCCAGTATTTAAAATATTTCTGATAAATTTTCCAATTCTTGTAACTGATAAAAGGGGACGTACTGGTCTATATATGTTCTTCACCGTTCTGGAGCTTTGCCTGCCAAATTCTTTAAACTGAGACTGTTTGGAAAAAATAATTGTAAGGATGTGCAAAAGATACTAAATCAGACGTCAATAAAATGTTCGTACAGCTTTTATTCAGCTTTCATGTAATATTTTCAAAATATAAATAAAAATATAGTTGTTAGATTTCTGTCCAAGTCTGAAGTAAGAGAAACTAGCAGTCATCAAGTTTTATATTTATGAGGTAGAACAAGTCAAAGCATGGCAGTGGGGCGTATTGTCATTTTGTCATTGCATGTTCACTTGATGTTGCTAGTATGTCTGTAATGCTGTATTGGATTTGACAGATCCATCACATAGCTCAGTGAATGGCTTGCTTGAATTAAGCCTATGGGCAGACTTATTCACATTGATTGGCTATTGGTTTTGTGTTTTATGATTTGATTATTGCATCTTCGATCAGAGTAAGAAAAATGTTCCTTTCTTGCATATTAACTTTGTCAGCAATATTTATGAAAGTGTATATGGTAGTATAATAAAACAAACGCCCAGTAATAGTAAACTTAGCCTTGTCTGAAAGGCAGAGTCATTTCACTTGTACTGCTTGCTAACCCTGTTATGCCTAATAATGATAATTATGTGTGTTTATATATGTATGATTGTGTATTCATATATATACACACATTCCCCATCCATCACCCACCCACAAACACGTACACACACGCACATGCACACACACGTGCGCGCACACACACACGTATGTACAGAGGTATTTTGCTCTGAGCGTAATTCCCTTTTTCTAATACAGTGTCAAATTTAAATCTCACTACAAACAATGGGAAGATTCCCATTGACTACTTTGTTGTCCGGATTAGATCCCTCATCACTGGAAGCTGACCTCTTTTTTTTCCACTAATCTTTTTTAAAGCAAGTAAGGCATATTCCGAAATATTTTGCACATAACACTTTGTAGTATAAATTTTTTTTTTTTTTCACTATCAGTTTGTGTTACATGTTCTGTGGTCATACATAGGATTTTGTATGAAATTTGAGAGAGGAGATTTTGTCATATGGAAGTTCTGTATCTTCCCGGTCTGAAATCCTTACTCCCGGTAAAATCCTGATATTCTAATAGTTTACATTTTTAACAAGCCTATGTGGAGTAGTCCTTTTTGTCAAAGTACTGGTGTCTACAGAGATATAATTCAATATATTTTCCAGTTCTCTTTGGGCAAGTAGTAGAGAGAAATACTTGATATTTTTGGTCAGATTATCCTAAAATAGAATAGGTACAGATTTGATTTAATTGGAAACATGCTCATTAAAGAATGAAAAATTAGAATGAAGAATAAAAATACACAAAATACAAAATGTGAGCTTCTGTAGATGGAGGTGATTTTTTTTGTATATTGTAGACTTTAAGATCTTCTATTTTATGAATAAAAATGAAAACCGCTATAGTTTTATTCAAATTATTTTCTCTTATTGAGGATCTTACTAGTGATATATACTAAAAATTAAGGTTTTGAGAGCATATAAAATATAATAGCATCTTCAGTCAGAATTTAATTTCCCATTAAGTAATTTTATAGAAGGATAAATATTTTAAAACGTAGTACTTTATTCATTTCATGATCGTACTTTTTAAGATTTAGGAAAAAGAGCTTCTCTACACAGTTTTAATTTCTAAAGTAATTGGGTTGGAAGAGGAAAAAGAATAGAATATAGCGATAACTTTACTCTTGTACTCCCAGCTGGGACCTTCAAGCCTTTTTGAATTTTGCTATACAAGTTGAATCTTGAGAAATGGAGAAGTTTGGGGGACAAGATGATACATAAGCAAAAATCATATAGACCATATCCTGAGCTACTCAAATTTTGAGAATGAAAAGGATCAGTTAGCATCTTGACCAGGTACAAAGGTTGTGTTTAACTTTTTGTAACAGCAATAATATAGCATATATTTAACACTTTTCTTCTTCAAACACTTAGGTTTGTGGTGATGTTTGATTGGTCTAGTTTTTTCTGGTTATCCTATGTGGTAGCTAAAGCTTGTTTATTCCCTAAAACTGCAAATAAAAATAAAATCATTCAGTTTGCTATTACAGAGAGGTAATGGATTTGGGCATCTACCTATTAGGCTTATATGTCTTTATGTCTGTATCTGATCTGTGGCAAACTAGAGGATCACTGGCATCATGTTAATATTTCATAATCCATATTCATCACCCAGATCACCGTTTCAGGGATGACTGGAGTATCTGACTCATGTTATGGCCATAACAGTACCATTTAGCGAAGGAATTAGAAAAGAAAAGTGGATGATTACAAATAAAGAGAATGTAGTAGGGAAAAAAAATTAATCAAAGAGTTTAAAATACTATGAACAGAGAATTTTGTATAAAGCAAGCTGAAATAAAAATGTATTGCATAGAGTAGTTTCTAATGATTGAAACATGGTTCATCCTAAAATATTGTAGATGTACCACTTTTTGGGGAGACACAATGAGTCATATTAATGTAGGAAAACATGGCAAACAATTACATTTCATAAAAATATAATCTCCTACCAAGTCTAGAAAGCTACTTTATATACTTTGATGTTTTAATACATTCCTCTAATATTTGGTAGAATTAACATGTTTTCTGATACTTTGAAGGCTTGATTCACCCGTGTGTAATATCAGTATTCATGTAATATCCATGTAATTATTAAAAAAACTACTCCACTAGTTCAAATCTGAGGTAATAGAGTAGTGAAAAAGCTTAGGGTTCCTGCCCAGAATGATGGTAAACACCTATTACGAAACTTTTATCATGTCAGAGCTTGTATTCTTCATACCCTGCTTCTACTTCTCTTTCCTGTAATTTCCATTCTCCTTCACTGTAATATCAAGGGATATTTTAAGAATCCCCATAGGCAAGGTAAGGCTTGGGTATTACTGTAAAATCTGGTTTGGCATCCATGCTGGAAATCATGAAGAAAAAATTGAGAGAGAAGGTAGAGGAAATCTAGAGCCTAGATTTCCATACCTGGCTTCCTAAAGTGGCTCCAAGTTTAAAGATGCTGAGTACTTCTGCTGCCAGTTTCTTCTTGAACATAGTGGGAGCTGTTAAATGCTTACCATTTTCCAAAAAAAAAATCAGTGCACCTATTCTGACATTTACATATCAACTTCAATATCCTTGCTTTCTTTTTGTTTAATACACCTAGGCTACATCAGGTTATATAGCATGAGTTTTAACTTGGGAGTTTCTTACTTTAAAATAAAAGTTCATAGTAAATAACTGTGATTATAAATCTATTCCTTTGATGCATTTTCATGCATGCTTTTCCTCTAAAAAGAGGGGGGGAAAAAAAGCATTGGTTAACCTTTTTAAAGTAGGAATTATCTCTTTAATAGTTCATATGGGCTTCTTCACTCTTAGAGGATATTGAAAGAAAGTGTGACTTTAAAATTTGTAAGTGTGTTGTATTCAGCGGACTGGATAAATATGGAGTTAGGGAGTTACTAAAACATTGATTCCTAATCCAACAGACCAAAACTGTTACAGTCTATTGGGTCAGTGCCTGTGACATGATAGACCATAACAGTTTCTTTGGACATGTCAGTGTCTAATTATACACTTTTTAGTTTTCAGATCATTGGCTTGATAGACCACAAAGAGGCAGATTAGAACATGCTATAAGTATTGTCAACCTGAGTGCTTCCACTGTGAGTGCTTTAAAAGCAAGAAGGAATTAAGAGCACTGTGAAAGAGTCAGAGAGAAGATGAAGGAATGAAATGTTATTAATAAAATATGGAATGAATTGGATATAGTCTACGTGGATTAGCCATGTAATTTGCAATGTGTTTRAGGCAAGGTGAGGAAGTATTAGAACACCACTTAAAATAACAATGTAGATGAAATTAATCAAGAAAGAGGCAATTTACACTCTTGCATGTTTTTACTGTAGCGTTTCCCACCTCAAAGGAGTCTAACGCATTTGATTAGGTATTTAAATAGAATTTTTTTTCACATACCTTTGGGCTTGTCAAGTTTCTAATACTAGGAACACACCTGTGGCAAAACAGCAGTTTGTAAGAATACTGCACATCAGGAATGGGAATAGAAAGTTTACTCATGTATCCTAAAGAACAACTTTTTTGTGAAAACTGCTACAGGATGTTTCATATACGCGCAGAAAAAGTAAGGTCTTCGTTTAAACCAAATGTGTACCAGCCTCTCAACTCCATTTTGTTTTTCTTGAATGAATTCTTAAATAATCCTGGCAAGGTTTTCATATATATGGTATTTTAGTTATAATATGAAAAAATGATGTTGTAAAGTAATTTGTAAAGTCATTCAAACATTAAAATAATTTAAAAGGAAAAGAATTGTTGTTATTGCTAAAGAAGTTTTATAATTATACCTCTGTATATTAGGAGACTTTATTGTGGATAAAATGGTGGTTACTAGTAAACCATAATAATCATTATGAAATCAGAAACAAATATAAAGTATGTTTTAATGAGACATTGTTTTAAAGATGACATGATATACATAAAGAATAAATCCCCCAACAAAATAAATACGTATTTTGTTATGTATTTTACTGGATAAAATACTGATCCTTTACACAAAGCTGACTTCAAAATGCTGTACTGTTTGCCCTAAAGAGAGTGAAAAATATGTCCAAAATATAGTAATAAAAAAAATTTTCAAATATAAATGATAAAACTTCAAAAATAGCCTTAATTTAGCAGTCCTGGATCATGCTGACATCAGTTTATATCGCTGACATGGAGCACTTCTGAAGTAAGGTTACTGGATTACTTCTTCAAGGATTTAGTTTAAGTGTGTAGACTGTGTTAATCACAGTAAAAGGCAAATAATCTTAGAGCAGTTATGCCACTGACATCARTATGAATTCTACTATTGATTTATGTGGTGTTTAGAATTTCACCTATTAGTTTTAGGTTTCACTTTAAAATGTTAAGATCCACTTAAAAATCATCTGTGTTCCTCTTGCAGATAAATAAGCATGTTTATACTATGTATATTGTATTACTACTAATAAATAGATTTATACTATGTATAATATATTATGTAATACTTCATACACAGAAAAATTCCACTGATACAGCAGGTCATATGAATTAGAACTAAGCATATTTGTGTAGCTCTGATTTAAAAAATAAATAAATCAGGAAATAAAATACGCGTAGGTTTAAAATGTAGGTGAAAGGGCTACAGATTTTTCCGCTGGTTGTGATATAAGACATTGTCCACGTTTTGGCAATATATTAAAAATAATCATATTTTCTCAACAACTATACTAAGTTGAAAAGTATAGCACCAATTTGCTAGAAATTTTCTTTATACAGCCTTTGAGGGGTAATGGGAGGAGAGAGAGGGGGAGTTCATATACAAGACATTGCCATGGAAGCATTATATCTGCACTGTATGCAGTATGGACACCTTGTCATTTCCCTAACATGCTTTATGGTATTAATGTTAGGCTATGCTAAAAGGAGACTCTCTCTTGTAGCATCTGAATGGGTTATTTAGTTAGTTCAACAGAAGGGCTAAAAAAGATGCCTGTCCATCTGCTGGGGAAAGCCTGACATAAGAATACAAGTTATGAGAAAGCATCTTCTGTTGACCATTTTTTAGTTTTTTTTTCCCTCTGAGTAAATATCCCTCTGAGGCATATCACCGGTCTTGGGAATGCACATTTCCACTAGTGTCCAGAAGAGTTAGGAATTTTTTTTCTTTTTCCCTTTTTTTTTTTTTTTTTTTTTTTTTTTTTTTTTTTTTTTTTTTTTTTTTTTTTTTTTTTTTTTTTTTTCCTTTTCTTTTTTTTTCTTGAAGGTGTGCTTTTCACAATTGCAAAAGTGCTTTTTGGTATTAGAATGAATTATTCCTGTTCAAGAAGTTGTGTGACTGGTGGCAGGATAAAATTTAATGAGAGAGATTTCTTAACTTTTCTGTCTCCTGCTGTCTTTGGCAGTCTGAATTATGTTAGAGACATGTTGTCATTGGCTAAACCACACTGAAATGTCCTGTATCGAGCACAAAGAAGACACAGATAAAAAGCAATGCAGAGGTGCCTAACCTGGCAGTCAAATTAAGGGCTTGGTTAAGCCACCTGGAGACAGGCATCTAGTGCCATCTGAGACACTCCAGGGCATGTGAGACACCCATGCAAGCAGAGGTGACACTGGACCTTCTGGAGTGGCAGCTGAGTCCAGGCAGGTGGACGAGCTGCCTTTGCTTGGGCAATCAAGATGAGCTGTAGTGTTTTCTGTGAGGTAATGTTTACAGAAGTAGCTACATTAATTCATTTTGGTGCAGGGTTTACTATGTACACTTCCAAGGCCTGCTTCAAAATTTCAGAAAAGAGCATTTAATGAAATGGTCAGGAATGATGGAGGTGGGAGATGCATTATCTTTTGACAGTGAAAGCAGAACGCCTAAGTGAAAGCAGAATATCTGCATCTTCCTCTTTATCTTGGCATCATTATTAGTAGTTAGGTTGAAGAAGCAACACTGCAGAAAAAAAGAACCTGGCATGGAAAAGAAATAAGTCTAAAAGTAAAATATACTTTCCTAATGCACATCAGGTCAAACAAGTTACTGTTAGTGTTGTTGAAGCTTGATACCACATGAATTACTTTCTGTTTATAGTTTTATTTTTACTTCATTTAATATATTTTATAGGTATGGCTGTGAAGTTGTTTAGTTGTCTTTGTGTTGTGATTCAAATGCTATGAGTATGATAATGTACTTTGATCTTACAGTAATGGGAATATAAAGCACGATAATAGCAAAATCAACCTTCTTGTTATAGTTACTATACTAATACTAAAAAGTTTAAATTCTTTGATAGCCTTGATATTTAAATTTAGGACACCAGGAGGAGGGAGTTGGGGAGAACTTCATAAAATGATTTTAGAGGGAAACTCTGAAACTTTGTCCACACTTGAATATTACAGAAACTATTCAAGCAGCCAGTCGTCAGCTATGTTATAATTCATAGTGAAAAAGCCCTCAACATTAGAGTCCTAACAAGAGCAACGAAGCCTTAAAGCTTAAAGCATGAGGGAAAAATAAAGTATCTTTAATAATATAAAGGAGAAATGTATAGATCTACCACCCATAACACTTCTGGGAAAAATCATTGCTACACTATATAGTTAGCACCAGATCCTTGGACAATACAGTTTGGAATAGCTCCAGTGAAGTCAGTGCTTTCAGTTAAGCTGCATCAATTTTACTGGCTGAGGTCCTGATCCATGAAATCTAAATACTGGACTGTATTTGTAAATCCCCTGGTGGTCTTACCAGAAAAAGTCAACTGATTACATACAGTTTAAATCTTCCCACTGTAACTTCTGTTCAGTATTGTGTTTGCCTTCATCTTAATTTCCTATGTTCTGGGGCTCTGCGCTGTTTTCAGCAGTTGCTATACTTTTGGGAGGCGGGGGCTGCACCTCTGTGTTAAGCAAAATTATTTCTGTCTAGTTTTGTGAAGTTAGTAAGCAAAGTCCAAGAATTCTGTTGTATGAAACATAATCATAGAAATATATATATATATATATAGTGGACTATAATTTCTTTTACGTTTCAAATTTCCTAGAGTTACATTTTTAGGGAAGTCCTGATTTCTTAAAATCCTACTTGACCTCTATTATGGCTTCTGTTTTATGGAAGCTCTGTGTAGCCAAGAAGAGGGASTAAAAACTTCTGGGAGTGCTGGGTGAAATGATGTGTGTGTGTCAAAATTTTGTTCTTGATCATGTGCTGTGTAAAATATAAATAGTGTCGAAAAGTCCAGCTGTCACCCAGCCTTTTAGGGAGAAGATAGGACACAGACAACACTTAGTAATTTGTCCCATGTGCCCTACAAACATAGGTTCTTACACCCACAATGCCCTAAGTATATAAACTTCCCAGACACAGCTGTGAGGAATAGCAGGGCCAATGGCTGTAGGAGGGAAAATGCGGTAGTAGGTTGATGCTTTTTTAGGAATATGTAGTAGTGCAGACAAAGAAAGAGGAGTGCTTCCTTTCCCAGGGTGGGGCGGCTATATGGAAACTTTTAGGAGGAGCACTCAGAGTAACAGTCTATCCTGAAATTAGATTGGAATTGTGCTTCATGATGGTTAGATTCCTCAAGTCATAAAAAAGAGCATCTGAGACCCATTCTCTGAATCTCTTCCTGTCTTCCACTTCCAGGTTCTGAATTTTCCAACTAATAGCAAAGTAGCCAAATCACGTACGGCTCAGGCAGGATCAGCGGTTAGGTCTGTACTGTACACCCAATCTCTGTTACAAGCTTCTGCTCTTTCTGAGCTCCATTCTACTTTAAGTTGCCACTGACCTTTAAAATAAAGTCTATTTAGATGTAGAAAATGTGATAAAATTGTATATATTTATGTGTAACTCAATTATCAGAGTTTCAGCATTTAAGAAAACTTTCACTCCATTTTCTCAGTGAGGAGAAACTCCCAACTTTCCACATGTGAAGGAGCCTAAAGTTCCAGGATTGTATCAAAGATGGTATAAAACAGAATTCCTCTCTCTGTTCTGGTATCTATTTGACATTCTAGTAGCTGAGATCATTGGTGATAGTGTTTATGAGGATGGGAAACATTAAGGGAATTATGGAAAAGTTTGAAGGAAAGTGATAAATGTTCATTAAACAGAAATGCTGTTAATACTCTAACTTAATTTTTCCGGAAGGAGCATGTAAAATACATGTACGCTAAAAGCTAATTAACCTAATTGGAATATCAGGTATCTCAAACTTGAAACTAACTCTCAGAGTATGTAGATTAAAAGAGAGTCAAGACTATTTAAACATGCTTACAGAAAAGATTTCTGTAGAAATAAAAGCTAAAAATACTACATAGTAATTACAAATTGTTGATGTGGTTCTCCTAAACCTCACATATAAAGTCTTACTTAAGCTTAAATTCAGTGTTGATACGCATGTAACTTCTGTATTAGGTCAATATGCTTTAGAATGAATGTATAGAAGTTTTTTCTGCACTACTTCAGCACAGTTAAGGTGACTTGTCAGGAGCAAGACCGTAAAAGACAGCTCTTCTTGAAAATGGGTAGATGCAACATTTTGGCAAGGGAAAGTACTGACAAAATCTATTTATGAAGTATCTTCGGCCTCKWAMTTAASTTGKGGTWCTAKAAACATGATGAAGAAATTAGGCKAYGGSAWWWAAAAAAAAAAAAAAAAAAAAWWAAACACAATTGCACAGTCCAGAAGGCCTAATTTCTGTGAGTACATAACACTTACTGAAGTCATTTGTAATTAGTAATATTTTTCACTAAATAGTGACCTTAGTCAAGCTTCACTTAAAATCCTTTTCTTCACTTGCTTAAATATTTTGGTTTAATACTTTATTATCTAAGTCTTTCAATTCAGTGGCCTGCTTTAATTTAGAACAGGGTACTTTTAGTCAGGTGATAAAGTTGAACCTGAAAATATTTTGTTATGCTTTTTGAAGTTTGATGCTGCAGAGTATAGTTTTGATTCTGGCAGCTGTGCTTTTCCTGCCCACCTCATGCCATCACAAAAACTTTCCAACAATATTTGGTTTTATAGTGCAAGCCCTGTCCCCGTCTAAATACAAATTATTAGATTAATAATGACTGAAAGTCATTCCTGAGGGCATAAGCCCTGATGTTGCTAGTCAAGGATCTTGTAATAAAAGGTGTCCTGTAATAAAAAGTGCAGTACAGAAGGATACACTTAGAATATCATGCCTTTTTTTTTCAAGCTACTCTGTGAAAAAGATGCTAAGATGGAAAGGCTGACAGAGGGTGGTCAAAGACTCCTCTCCTAAAGCTGTTCTCTGTTCTACCACAGACTGAATCTTTCTGGAACACAGTTTAGCAAGAAGCAAAGAGGGAAGGTATTCGCATGTGAGGTTTCTTTGCAGAAGTAGTTCTGTATATTAAACAGCCATAGTGAAGATAAGGCTTGGACTCTAGTGATTAAAGATTTAAAAAAAAAAATAAAATAATAAAAAAAAAAATATATCCAGTTTTATGCTATAGTATGGCCTGTTTTCACCAAACTAACAGCATCAAGGAGAGAGGAAGAAAGCACCTAATGTATTGGATATGCAGAAGACCTGCTGGGTAGAAATAGCAGGTGCTAAAACTGATAGGGAGGTTTATGTCAGATCTGGGGCCTTTGAGGAATATATTTGTTAGGAGTCTGCCAAATGGTCTATGGGGAACAGTCCACGGGAAATTAGAACATATTTGAACCTTTTTGAAAATTGGGGTAATGCGGGCTCAATAACAACCCCAAAGTAAGAAAGAGCATTAAATCACTTACTATTACTTTTGCTGTCCTCTTCCTCTGTTTCTGTCCRAATTCAGGAAATACATTGAATGTTTAAACATTTTTTTCCAACTTTAAAAATATCTTTATTACCATACTGGTAAAAATCTGTGGTAGTTTTCAATTTACTAGAAGAAATAAGAAATTGGTATATAGGATCGAGAGAAGTAATAGTATGCAGAAGTGTTTGCCCTTGGGAAATAGCTGATCAGATAGAACACAGCCATTTTGAGTCCCAGAAGTACATGTTCATGACCCACACTGTCTGGGTTTCCATCAGAGAGCTCAGGCTGCCAAAGGGTGCCACTCCAGCGCTTAAACGGATTGCACTTAGCCCAGGGTGTGAGTATCTGGCAAGTTGAATATATCCAGCTGTACATTCAGATCAATGTATTTGTCATGTTACTCTTCCAATTTGTTTTTCTGTTTATCTCCCCTACAACCAGTAACAACTTTTAAAATTTTATTTAAAGAAAAAAAAAGTTCACTGGATTTTAAATGTGTGTTCTTTTACATCTGAAGTATAAAACAATGAGCAGTAAAAATTTTGTTCTATACTTTCACTGTTAATACACAAATGAAATTGATGGAAGCAATTCTGTATCTTAATAACTGAGCAGGGCTTATTGTATAATAAAGTTGGGTCCACTTACATTTCTTGTACCTTTTTGAATCAATAAAAAGTGTAGAAGTGATGAGGAACATTAAAACAACCTAAAATGCATCATGAATTTTCACCATACCTTACTTGTGAGTTTTCTAAACCTTGTACGCTCAATACAGTTAGTGCATAAAATTGGTCTTTAAAGGGAACAACCCTACACTTGCAAAGGACTGAGTTAGGTTAGCTGCCCTTTTCCAGGTCTGCTTTTCGTGTACTTTAAGACATACAGAATATGATGCACCACAGTGTCAGCTTAACTCAGAAGGACTCCTTTTGCATACGATGGGGTTGTCCACACTAAGGAATAATACTTGCTATATCAGGTGTGATATATGTGTATAGTGACACCTCTGATTATCAGTTCTCCCTCTACGTCTATGTAAACAATAGTATAGAATTTAACTAAATAAAAACCTGCCACTATAAAAACATTAAAGCCATCAAACTACTAAACAATTTCTTGTAATTGTTACCAATAACACCTAATTAGTTATAAAAACTTGAACTGGCTTATTGAACTCCAGCACCTAGTCTTACTTTTCATTCTCACAGTTGCTATGCTGACCAATATGTAACTTCCTCCTTACTTTTAAAATTGATTTATGGAGTTGTGAAATGAATTTTACAAAAGCAAAATGCGGGGATAATAGTATCTTCCTATGTAAATTGAAGCAGTGTATCAAGGCACGTCTTATGATAGATGTTTTTTAGATAGGTATCTGTTTGGGTTAAATTTTTTAAAATTAATTTTCTACCAGCAATTAGTAAAGGGTTGGTAATAAAAAGTAAGATTTCAGAACAGTTTCAATAACATCTGTGGTTCCAAAAGACAGATAGCAGTTAGTGTTCTGGGGTCTTTCTGTAAGTAACTAAACCAGCGTATTATTCTTACAGATAATTCTGTACTTTGGTATCTGAGATACAGTCTCTGTGGCTCAATGTTCCATAACAACAAATGTTCTGAATAGAGATAAAGAAAAGGAGTTTCTCAGCTAGCCACTTTAGAGGCAGTTTTTAAGGAAAAGTGATCTTTTCATTTAGATGAGAGGGCAGTTTAATAACTTCATAGAAATKAATCAAAAGGATTTTCTGTAAAACAGTAGCTAGTAAATCTGCATTGCTACTGGATGAATCCCTTTTAGGCAAACATCTACCTGTTTCTATATAATTATCACAAGAGGTGATAATAAAAGAGGTGATAGCAGTAAATACAGTGACAAACTATACTACCTATGAAATACAGAGTAGCTCTGTATTTATAATGCTAAATTTATCCCTCTTCATTTTTTTAAATTCATCTCTTTAACATTACATGCTAGGTAGATCTCATTAGCTTGTGAAATTGCTGCAGATGACAAAATAAAGAGCAAAACTACCAATCTGTACATCCAATTGAAAGAATATACAGTTTGATCACTAAGTTCATTCATACTAAAAGGCAGGTGTTAGTACTCTGAGAGAGGGCAGAGGCAATGATCAGATACTACTTTGATCTTAATCAATCCTGTCCCTATAGTATGGATTACAGATTCCTTATTTTGGTTGTTTTTTGTTGTTGTTGTTGTTGTTGGTTTTTCCCAAAATGTCAACTTCTAAGTAACAAGGCTCACAGATTTCTAAACAAGAATTTCAAATCTCTTTAATACATTGGAGGTGAAGTAATAGAACTAGATTTTTTTCCCTTAGGGCTTAACTCCTCAAGGTTCTGTTACACCTAAGAGATGTTTGCTCCTGAACTGAATAGTTTTCAGTAGGATCGTCAGAGTACTTAGTGCTTGGCAGAGCTTTCATCATCTTGCAGAACTAAGTTTTCCAGGTAGTCCTCAGTACAAGCTAGAACTAGTTCCTTGTAGCTCCTGTTTGGTAGACTCTTGCATTAAAGCTGTGCAAAACAGAAAAACTCAGTTTTTCACCATGCCTAGCAGTGCAGGCTGGAGAAGCTACATGCAATTTGGAGTAAAACAGCACCCAAGTGTTAAAACTTCACCCAGGTTCTTTATTAATCCCACACAACACAAAAATAATTCCGGGAAGCTATGTATATGCATATAAAGGAATCATTTGATGTTAATCCTTAAACACGGTTTCCACTAACCCAAATCCTGTTTGCTTTGACTTTGGAAAGGACAAATCAGGATTTGTGCTGTAGTGAAGTTTTCTGCATTTTGAAATATTAGTGTATTTAGCATTTCTCTTTTTATGTTACCTCGTTTAAAAAAGAATTTTGCAAGAGAAGGTTTATATTAAATTACTCATATCTCTAGTTTATTCTTCTAAGATTCTGCAAAAGACTTTTGTATGTATTTGGATGACAGTATATGAGAGTATACTATGTCATTTTTTTAATAAATAGCAGAAAATTCATTTTCTGATTGCAATCATATTAGACATATAAAAAGCAAAATATTTTACTTTCAATATCCTCCTGTCAGATGCACGAAGTAAATTGCAATTATTTTTTTCAAAAAACGCTTTTTACATATTTTGCAGTAGTGCCCTTTAATATCTATATCAATATAAATATTGTTTTATTTTTATTAGACTTCATAAATATATTGACATATCTGTAACACTAAACATGAAGCTTCCAATGCAAGAGTTTGTACATAGTCCATATCCAAATGTCACCATTATTTCATTTAAAAGGTCCCAGCATGTCTACCTCATGATCCTTATAAACTCTATAGTACTGAAATACGTCAACACTTTTTCTTGCTACATTCATTAAAATTAAGCACCCTTACCCTACCCCATCTGTAAACATCAAGTCAATTGGCAGCTAGCACATTTCCCAGTCAGCAAGCAGTATTGTGAATTTTATCTTCTCTTGCAGAAATCAATTCGTCTTCGTTGCAGCAGATGAAATTTCTTGTAACACCTCTGCAGGTAACAATCATTGATACTTCTTGATGCATCCATCCAGGTCTCAATATCCTTTTTCACATGCTGCATTTAATCGTAAGAGAAAGSATAGGAAAGTCCGTAGTATAAATCTTTGGAATAGTTTAATTAATTTATAGCTTGAGCCTATAGGTTCTGCCATATAAAAGGCATTAGGTTATTTTGCTGACTTTGGTGTTTTATTTCCAGTTTAAATATCATATGGCCTAGAAAAGTAAGGATATGTTAAATCTTCTAATAAATACTTACTGTGCAGTACAATCACGATTGTGACTTTAAAAAAGCCAAAACAAGCAGAACTAATGAAAAGAGTAAAGGCTTAGATGTATGTAGGACATTGTAAGTGCTATAGATTTAACAATTTTCTTTTCAACTCTTTGGGGGCAAATATTGCCCACAAGGGTACTGCAGACCCTAAAGCACTCACAAAGTCTATCCTATGGATAAGATAGTGGGAGAGAGGGTCTGTGTCTTCAGAGGATCGCGCTCTAGTAAGTAAAGAGTCTTAGCTGCTTTGCTGATATACTATCATGTTGTAAGCCATGGGTACAGAAGAATGAACAATGTTTTTAAAAGGTAATGGTAATTTATAAATATATTGAATATGTCAAGGGATGTTCTCTCTTTTAAGCAATAGAGTTTGAACAATCTTAGTCTTAATTCAGGTAAGGATGGTATTATGTCACTACATAAGAAATCAAAAGCCAAAATAAATAGTAACAGTGCCAGGACATATTCTGCCAATAATGTTATGCAAAAAATCTGCTGAGTTCATAGAAGCTGCTTGTATTGAAGGATGAAAGGATATATAGTGTGACAGAGAATGTTGGTATTAAGAAGTGTTTATTTATAGAGTTTTACATTAGCAGAAATAAATGAAAGGTGAAGAGTTTTCTGTTTATGCAATAGTGACCTACATAGAAACAAATAAAAACTTTCATTTATGAAAAAGATCATCATAGCTAAAGCCAAAATATGCTAAWTGTAATAATCTGTATGCTAGCCATAGCATTTTTGGTGGTAATCTGAAAAGTTCTTCTGTAACAAAACCTGATTTAACATAGATTTTTCAAAGTTCTACATCATTAAGAGGATACATTTTGAGAAGTCAACATTTGACACTTCCTTGATCTCACTAGACTTGGATTTTGGCTTTCATTATTTCACTTGTGCTTCCTGCTCAGCTCCAGATTAGAGTGAGCTGTAGTAGGGAGGCTACTAATTTGTAAATCTAGGCCTTGCTAAGTAAGACTAAATATAATTACTTTTTTTTATATATATATATGTATATAAAAAATTATTTTAGCAATTTTTTAACTTGGAATTCTTGAGATAGACATGCGGTCTTTAATACTTTTCTTGTCATGAAAACAAATTCCTGTTTTACTGAGTGAACCCTTCTAAGCAGTAATTATTTCTCTAATAAAGACATTTTTTTCCCCTCAGTTCAGGCACAATTTAAGTGTCTGAGACTATATTATACGTATTCCGTACATCACTACTTCGGAATTCCAGTCAAAAATATAGTGCTCTTGTTTATCAGTAAATTCAGTGAACTTTACACAGAAAGAAATAGATTTATTAAAACTTTTCAGTTTACCAGTTGATTACCTCTGTTGAATTGATTCAACAATAAGGTATTTTTGTTAGGTATGTTTTTGACCGTATGATAAACGTATCCGTCGTAGGTGACTTGTAGGTGCCTTTTTCACAGTATGATCTGAAGGAGAAAGCTAATGAAAGCCTGTATCTTCTGTTTCTTATATACCTAAATTTTAGTCATAGAATTTAAAGGACTTCTGGCTTCACAAAAAATTAATTCTCTGGCCCATATTCCTGTGGTAAAAGTTGCCATTGGTTGCATTTGGTCTTTCAAATCTGTAAGTTGACTTTCAACTAATTTATTATCTGATGTTTTGTGTTTTAGTACATGGAGCATATATAGAGATACATAAACTTTTAGAACCGAAGCTAACCTTCCTGTGGTTTTTCAGATGCATGCAAAACACCTACAGTACGATTTTATAGTGCTTTTTTTTAGTGCTCCTAAACTCCATTACAGTAATTCAACTGTGTTTGTAAAATTGATATAAAGTGAAGATACCGATAATATGCTCAATGTTTGAAATGTGAGTATATGTATGTTTGTATTATTTCCTTGTAAAGAATGTGTGTGTTTGTAGATTTCAAATAATAATATAACAAGTAAACTTTTGGTTCGAACTTTATCATCAAATGGAAATGGGAGGTCGTGGGTGATTCTGCCGGTAATATTCACTCTTCTCTTCCTAATACTTCATCATTCCTGCCAGAGGATACTTAGCCCTCAGCCACATGACATCTTTTCTGATTTGGGAATAAAGTAATCTTGAACAAATAAATGTGTTCATGAACGGATACTATGTCCATATACACACTTCTGTTTATGTATGTGTATCTGTTCTTGCATGCACATTATGTAAAGAAAACATATTCAAGTATCTGACAGAGGGATCCTTCCATGGGAAATTTAAAAGTATTTCACTCTTGATTGCATCCAGTGCGTTCTGAGGCTAAAAATAATTACTCTTCAGAAGAGATGTTCTGTGCTTCTGGGATAGATAGTCTCTGGCAGGCATGATTAAAGAGTCTGCAAACAGACCTGAACTAGAACAGAGGTAGGGAAACTATTGGAAACCTCCTATCAGTTTGATGATGGAATTTTAACAAGGATCTCTGAAGACCATCCTCTAGCAAATCTCTGACAATGAGTACGTTAGGGGAGAACTAATCCTGAGGTTCCTGGCTGATGGGGGCAATGGGCATCTTGCCCTATCAGGCTCCTAATAAATCAGAATGAGACCTAGAATAAACCCATGGTTTATTTACATGTTGGTTACAGAACATCGTTCATTTTGAATCTTTAGCATTTTTAACGACTTTTTCAAATCAGTGCTCAATATATTTTTTTTCTTTTAGGTTTTGTCAGATCGAAATTCATAGTTTGTAAAGAAAAAAAATATTTTGTAGTGTCTTTTCCAAGTGCATTCTAGGATGTACCTGCATATTACATTTTATAATTTTTGTGTAAATATGGGACAGGATCATTATTCTAGATTTATATCACTCTTTCTTTCTTCCTCCCATTTTTAACTGTTGTCCAACTTCCAACTACAAACAAAAAAATCCAGTGCGGTTGCATGCCTGGTATTATTTTTCTTCCAAGTGTATATGCAGTTTATGATTTTGAAATAAGAGAGAGAGGCAAGTGTATATATAAACCTAAATTTGGAATGAAGTATGGTGGAAGTGGATATAACATCTGTCCAATTGTGACTGTATTTATTTACATATTTGAGCAGAATCATCCCCAGGAGGCGGGATTGTGTGTGTGTGTGCAAAAGAAATGCATTTTAAAGCTTTAGAAGTTGACAGTYTTAGATTAAGTTATTGACCTCCATTTGGAGAAAGATACAGTCTCCAAAACAGATTAAACATTCTGAAAGGCTTAATTTTCTAACTCATGGAAAAACATTTCATAAAAGCAGGCAGCTTAAAGAAACAAACATTGGAGTTTGTACTATTGAAATAGTTTGAACAGAATATTGGCAATTTTTAACCAATGCAATTGCTCAAGTCATTGCAATTTTCCTGTATACTATCGTTAACCTGTTAATACTAACACTGCCACAAATTTAATTCATGAAACAATAGCAAATATGGAGATACTTATTTAAAAGCAAATTAATATTTGACGAAGTGCTTAGAATGGGTAAGGTGCCTGTTGTGGCGTACCTCTGCTACAGCACATAAATAATCGTAGCTGGTCAAAATTTTGCCATACATGCTTGCATACATCTCATCGACTTATTCACGTGTCTGGTAGGAGATATTGATTGGAGATATCAGATTATACTCTTTCAAAGGAATTTCCGAGAAGTACATATAATTGAAACTGGTTTGGAAAAACGCAGTTTCAGAGATATTTCCTTCAGCCTTGTTGAATTACTGTGTAAAGACATGTGTTCAGTTGTGAGAGGTTCTTCCCTTTTAGTGTTGCTGCCTATGGGTTTGACTTCATTTCACGTAGCAATTTGACTGGGAAAATAACCATTTTCTATGAGATGCTTTTATTGTTATGTTATGCTCTTCCACTAATCAGATAAAATAAAAAATGAAGATGAAGGAGCATCTGTAAGGTCTTTGTGCTAGTATTTATTTAAGGCTGTACGGCTTTTCCCTGTGAAAAATGGCAGATACTGAAGTTTTTGCTCTGGAAAGACTAGGAAATGTTGTACTAATGCACATTATTAAACTCCTCCTATAAATTCAAGTGTCCTTTATGTTGGCAGTTTAAACTTGCGTTTACTGCTGCTGTAAATAGTTGCTTATATGGAATTCCGTTTGTTAGAGCTTTTACTGCTCTTGGTAGTTGTGTGGTAAAGATGTTCAGCTATTGGATCAGTTGATAAAAATCAGTAAACACTTTGATTATCCTCTGTTCTTCTTTCATGAAGTTTGATTAATTCCTTTTTCTCACCCAGTGAAAACACTGGCAGCCCTTTTTGGCATCTTTTTCATTATCTCTTTGACAGCTTGCCTTCCCAGTGCTTACGGTTCTAGGTCAGTTCGCATGGCTAGTCAAATGTGACAACATGACAAGATTAAGTAAAGCTGAGGTTCTGTGATTTGTAACTGGAGGATTTGCAATGTGAAGCTCCTTTGATAACAGAAATAGTGAATAATCTGTGTTTGCCCTCAACAAGTGCATATAAGCATGTGTGCATCTTCTGTACTGTTTTTTTTAATGAAGCAACCAGATTTTTTTTCTCTGATAGACTGAAAATAGTACACATGAAAGGTGGTTTGCGTGTGTGCCTGTATGTATGGTTATATACAAGTACATTAAATAAACAAGGATTCAGTTTCAGTATCTTGAGATTATCATATTACATTTAAAATATTAAACAAAACAGAATATTATTGCGTACTACAGAACTTCACACTCAAGCACAAAAGACTGCTTTAAATTTTAATAAACAAAGTACGTGGTATGTTTATTATTGAACTAGATAAGAATTTATTCAAGGTTTATTGCCCTAAAATATAACAGCAATAGTAATAAGAAAATGCTTTACAGATCAAAGAAATACTTGGTTTTCATTGTAATACAGCTGGTTTTAGGTGTCACTTGATGGCAAGCCTCAGTTTCCCCGGTGGCTTTTTTTTTTATGAAGTTTATATAAAGTGTAACTTTCTTGGATAGAGATTGTACAGAAAGGTGGTGTTGATAGCATAGAATTATGTTAGATTTTTAACTAGGCATCAAGTGAAATCCCCACATTTGTGTAGATCCAGACAGCGAGACTGAAACTTGAGAGAAAGCTTTTAAGCTGAGGTCTGTCCCAGGSATTGTTCCATAGCAGTTGTTCAGTGTCAGCTCAGGAGGGAAGTCACCTGTGCTGCTGTTTCTTGCACTTCTATATTTCTGCAAATTAACCAGTATCAACCATATTTATTTAAATGTTTAACAACGTGGCAGCTCAACTTTGGATGGCTGTAAAGATCTAACAAACTTCAAAAGAAGTTACAGGTTGGCATACAGAAATAAAAATTAAAATCAGGTCTGAGCATCAATGACCAAAATTTCTGCAAAACATGCCTATCAATTAGCAAGAGAAATTAACTGGCCAAATTCAGATGTGACATAAATAAATAAACAGTCAAGAATTTCAAATTCATCTCTGCATATAGAAAATTCTGAATAGGCTTCTTAAGTTTCTTCTTGCTCCAACCTGCAGGAAAAAGTAGACTGCTTTTAATATTTCATCAATGACGTATTTATGAAGATCCCTTCATGGAAATCTTTTATTATCGCCCTATCCCTCATGGCTTTCAAGGTATACAGGAGTTCAGCACTGCAGTATACCTTGACGTTTCACTGTTTCATTGTGCTGTCTTGTCTCTACTACATCTTCCCAGTTYTTTTTTTGCTCCACATCATAAATCTGTAAAGCATTGTCAGTAGTGGAGGAGGAAAATGTTATGCAACAAAATATTTTATGGGTCCTTCCTTGTAGAATGATGTTAGTGTTTGATATTGTGCATTTAAAACTTTGCATAGAGGATTTTAGCTTTCTTAACCTTTACAATCAAGGAAAATGACTAGAAAYGTTTTCTATCAGCAGATTCAAATATCATTTTCCTTGGTCTTAAATAAAAGCTTAGGATAGACATCTTTCCCARTTGCCTTCTGAGATATATAGAGAGACTCGTTGCTCATTCAGGTGACTGAAATGCCTAAAGTTGCTTGGTATTAGTATCCAAAATGAAATAAATTGATTGGTTGCACACGCTTTGAAGACCATAAGCAGATACCATCCTACTGTAGTAAAAAAATTTAAGTTAAAGGACTACCATTGCTGCACAGCGTTGACCCACTGAGGTTAAAATACTGCTCAGCAATGTGGTGTGTAACTGGTGCGCTGACGATGGAGCTCTGCTGCTCATGTCATCTGTCTTGGTATCATCATAGTTATGTGACCAAGAGAAAGAGCGAGATGTTAGTTATTGGAATCATTTATCTGGACAAGGCCAGGTAACCCTTGCTTTCCTTGTATTCCTTCCAATTCTTTACTAAAATCTTCACATCTTTGTCTAAAATTTTATTGCCATTCTGCATTAAGATCTGACAGAGAAAAGATGTGGATTGCCCCTTCCATGCCACCTGCCAACAGCAAGAGGCACATCCTGCAATAATGCCCATTTCCTGGGTGAACAAGCAGGGCAGGAATCCCAAACCACTCTGCACTGTACCTTCTCATACTTAGCCAAGTCTCACTCGTTCAGTCGCCTTTTTGTGAAATTTAGTAATAATTGTCAGTACAAGACTTTCAGTAATTTAAGGTTATTCTGGTTGAAGATTCAACATGTATAGGTCTGAAGAAGCAGCAATTTTGTCACTTGATTGTTCAATTATAATCAAAGCTGGTAAAGAATGGATAATATTGTGGGAAAAGTTAGAAATATGAGCTTTCTAGTGATACATATGCTTTGCTTGTAATATGACAAGTAATGGGGGATTACATCAGAGTTAGATTTAGCTGAGGTAGTACCAGATTTTTAACTTCTCTTTTTATATTTCTTAAACAGATTCGTCATTTTCTGTAGGTCTTCTAGCAGTATCTAGACTTTAAAAAATGGGGGGAAAAGATAGTGATCGGAAAGATATGTGCATCAAATTTCTAAAAAATAAAATCATGTTTAAAATTCTCCTTCTATAGTTGTCAAATCACTTGTGGAAAATGTGTTAACTTGTTTCATATTCTATACTGTGATTTTTTCCTTATTAATGTTGTTATTAAACCCTATAGTATTAAGGAGCTTCCAAATATCTCCAGTATCAGAGCTCCACTGTCTGTCCTAGATATGTACGGAAATACAACCATAGTAACAAAGAACTTAAAAACCTAAAATGGTAATTACAATTAGAGGCACATGCTTTCCCTATTTTTAGAGACTTCAGCAATACCTCCTACTGATGATTTAGAGAGATTAAATTTCAAAGGCCCTACTAAAATAAATCTCACAGCCAATTACCATTTTTAATTCTCTTTTTTTTTATTTGCGCAGTGGACAACAAATTGTCCTTTTGTGTAGTATTTTAGCAATTTTAAACCCTGTATTGAAAATGATTGAAGAAATTGAGACATAGCATGAGTAAAGAAGAACATACCATACACTGAGCTTTTGGTGAATAGTTTACAGCTGCATTTACGGATGTTAGCATGGCTACACTGACTTTTTTCTTAGTTATTTCCCAGTAAGGTGTTAGTCCAGCTACTTAAGAATCAGTGCCAGTATAGTAAGAAAATGCTAGCAAACATTATTTTTTTTTCCTGAATACTTGTTCCAGATATACTGGAAAATAGTGGAACTTACCTTGTGCTAATTCGTGGTGCATCAAAATTGTTCATCAGATGTTTTCTTAGACAAGAATTTGTGAGTGCACGTATTGGTTTTGATACATTGATTTAACATTCTGTAAAATACACAGATAATSGCATTGACTATTAATTTATTCAAAATACTTTGTCATTTGCATGTCCTGAATTTTAGTAAATTGTTTACCTAGAATGATTATTTGCAGTGTAAATTATCACAAAGCATTTAAATGCCACTAATTTTAATGAGAAATAAGCATGCTGGCACAATAGTGAATAAATGAACCAATGACTATGTGACTGAACTAGCTTACTGATTTTCAGTATGACAATATAGTTTAAATCCTTCTTACTATTTTCAGCATGGAAATCAGAATCTATTCTGCTAACCTTCTGAGCTTCTAAATTTGGTGTCATGCAAGGGCGTGTTTAAAAATTAGCATTTAAAAAGAAACCCACTTGCTTTAAGTTTAAGCTGACACTGTTCCTTTCCTCTGTGGAAATGAAATTTATTAATCATAATAAAACCATCATATTCTGAAGGTAGAGGTCACCCTGAGGAGAAAAAAAAGTCTATTCATCACAGAGGAATTTCAATGCGTTTTTTTCCCAGATAATATCTGAGCTTGTATTCTCTCCCCTTCGGAAATATATTCTTCCATGTTTGTGCTTACATATGTCAAGTGTATTTAGGAGGGTGCAAGAATGAGAATTTTGCAATTAATTTTATATACCTTATTTTCTTTTACAGAAGATTTGGAAGAATGCTTTTTACATTTTATTTTATTTTATGTTTTCATTGCACACATTTGTTCAAGTGGAATTTCAATATCCTGTAAAAGAAAAGGAAGAAGTGTTTCTTATTTTAACAAGAATATAAGCCTTGCTAATTCTGAAATATCATTTTTATGTTAATGTCACAGTACAAACTTCAGCATTATCATAATATAAATGTAAAACATTCTTTTTAAGGATCAAGGATTAACTTAGGTCACAGTTTTCACGTTAGGATTGCTTCACAACTCTTTCATTTGAAGGAAGAACATGGTTTACACAGTAGGATGAAAAAAATAATGTAAAGCACTGACAATAAGTTATTACTACTTTGGCAAAAGAGTAATAAAAATGTACTCAGAAGTAAATACTGGGTTGAAACAGGCATTTTTTCTTTCTTTTGAAATTGCTTAATGTGTTTGTTTATCYATATTTTCCTCTTAGTTGTCCAGATTTCTGTAAAATATTAACGTAATACTATTAGCAACATGTTTTATTACATCGCTGTTGTAAACTTGCTAGTTACTTCAGTAGTTGGGTTAAATATATTAATAATTTAATAAAGCCTGAGCACTACGTATTCAGGCTTGTTCCTTCCTTACAAGTGGCCCTTGCGTTTAGGCCACTTAATCCCCTGCCACGGGTGACCCATTAGACTTTCAGTTTTGTGGGGCACTGTGACATAGTCAAGGACCCTGCAGGAATGGGATGCAGTATGGAGTCGAAATGCAGCCCTACAGCAGGAAATGGATCAGAGCAGTGGGGAAAAAAAGCTTACAGAGTAAGTCCCAGTGCAGTTAATGGTTTACACTAGACCAAAACTAATGTAATTCTTACAGGTCTAAATTTACAGTCCTTGCTCAGTACTGCAGTAGTACCAGTTAATCAGAAAAAAAAAAAAAAAAAATTTGAAAATGTACCCATTCCCATTGCTTTAAAAATGATAGTCATGACATTAAAGCGTGTGTAATAATAGTACATGCAATTCCTCCTCCATGTTACTAGGGATATGAGGGAAATTTATAGTGCTGGAAACAAGTCTAGCTTTAAATTAATCATTTTCCCTTTCTAGATTTTTTCTTACTGTTTGAATGAGATTTGGCTCTAGAGATTTAAAATTATAATGATGTTTAAAATGGATTCTCAGATTTTAAAAATGGGCATACACAGGAAAATAAGGTATCGTCTTCACTTCGAAATGTAGATGAACAAGACATACAAAATTCTGTTATGGCTACTATCAAAGCTAAGTATTTTCAATCTCTAAATATTATAATGTTTGCATCCTAATGCGGAGGGTTACCGAGGCTGAGGTTTATGGAAGTTCTTCCAACCAAAGAGGCTCCAGAGCATGGGGTCAGTGTCAAACCTGCTCGAAGAACTCTTATGCCCCCTTTCCAACTCAAAGGATCACCAAGTGTCATTTACCCAACATAGGCTGATGTGAGCTATTTTTTCTTCCATTTTTTTCAGTGGGAACTGCCTGGTTTCTTTGTTGTTAACTGCCTTGGATAATTTCCGAAGATAGGTATTCATGGATACCAAGTATTTAAATGGAATTGATATATAAATTTAATCCTTCACTCGCCAATATATTGGATGCAAAAGAGGAATTAACACGTTTTATACAAGTCTTTTACACATATTTTCCTGAGTTTAAGACCATGAGATAGAAGGTGATTGCCCAACATGCTGCTTCCCCTGGACATTGATGTATATCTTCGATATCTATGAGGACTTCTCTGCCCAAATCTAAAGTAAACATAGCTGTGGGGTGAGAAATAGAGTCCACATTCATGAACGTGTGGTACTTTCATAGCTTTAACAGATTAACTCCTTTTTAATGTATTATCCCTTAATAGAAAGTTGAATTTACTGAGTAAACAAGACAAGTGCCCCTGAAGGCATTCAGCTACTATGGTTGTACTTTGTAGTGAAACATCCAGATTTTGCCATAGAATACTTTATAGGAACATAGGTACACTTTACATTTGCTCAAAATGCCAGACACTGTTGCTGGAAAAAAAGGGCTTATTCACAATACCAAATATTAACCAATTACACTTTGAAGTTTGTACTTACTGAAATTTTTCTCCTTTTTTTTCATCAAGATGTGTGTTTATATATTCTTGGAAAAGGAAAAGCGTATAATTTCTGCAAATCTGTGACCCTAGTCAGAGAGTAAGAGACATTTATGTAAAGTCGCTGCCTTTCAGTGCTGAACCCTTTTGCTTTTAGATAGCACAGTTGTCCCAGGAGGTGGTTTACTGGGATTTCCATACGCAATGAATCCCTCATACTCTTGCAAATGTTGGCTCAGTGAAATGGAGAATTAAAGACTATCTTGTCTATGGTAATTTCTGCTCCTTCCTTGAAGATGTCACTGGGTAGGTAGGAATGTCTAGTTCAGATAATTTGGACCTCTTCTCTACCTCACATCCAGGACCCACAGTAGTGGGTGGTGGAGGATTGCATATGCCATGGAAACATTCCTTTCTCAGCTTTCCCTCAGCTGATTATCTAGGAATCGGCTAATCAGATTCCACTTGTGGAGGAGCAAATACACGATAATAAAATAGGACAACTGTCCTCTTTTCAAAAAAAGTAAGTTTGTATTTGTATCTGAAAAATAAGTTAGTTACACAGAATGAGACCAGCCTGGGTTTACTGTTCACATAAGGCTAAAAAATAATGATTTTTTTGGAGAGATATCAACAGTATTATTAAAACCTGTTTACTACATTAGCACTTGTATGCAAGACACCACTATGATTTTAAGATTGCTTTTGTTGTTATATGTGACACCTGAGATCAAACGGAAATGCTTTGTTTACGGAAAAAATGTTAGACACATTCAGTGAAACCTGTATCTAGTTGACATGTCCATCTCACTAATGGTAACTGCATTCAGACTCGGACTGTGAAGCAAAGCTATGTATTTCAAGGTGAAGAGGAGGACTGGGCCAGCAAATTGACCAGGAGTACACGTAAAGAAGCTTTGAAGTAGTTTCAACTATAAGGATTTTGTATGGGGAGAACTGACAAAAATCTGATTTTTCACATCACTGTGTTTGCCTGGTTGTAGCAGGAACTTGGCCGGAAAATTGAGACTTCAGCTGTGCAAGTATCATGGCTTAGGGTGACACTCTGTCTCTTTTATAGAAAGACCAGGAATGTGCAATAAGCATGTTCCTTAAAGCCAAGTGCCTGCCATTGTTCTACAGCCACTCTCCTTAGTCTGATGCTGATTCTTAATAGTCTAGTAAAGCTAATTATACATTTATTGCCATTTGTAACCTTAACATTTCCCAAAGGATATTGCTTTTGAAACTGCAGAGTGAGTTTATCTGTAATGAATTTGGATAGAATGGAATATTTCATTACAACCATTTTGTTACTATTGGTAATATCTGTTTTTAACTTTTTTTTTCCATTAATCTTCAACTTTATTTTCTTTTCAGTTACGGACGAGTTTATGCTGCAGACCCCTACCACCACACACTTGCTCCAGCAGCCACCTACGGCGTTGGTGCCGTGGTAAGTGATCATTTCCTCCTCTTCCTCATCACTGTCTTCCCCGTCTCCCCACGCTTCACTCTCTGCTTGGATCTTAGCACGGTTGACATCTTC
>JAYKAV010002932.1:3117828-3127431 GCA_035582835.1 Phoebastria nigripes
TCTGCAATTTTTCAAGGCATGACAACTTGCCCCTATTTAATTTTCAAACCAAGGCCATTTTGCTAAATATTGGGCCCAAGACAACTTTTCAACTGGGACAAAGAGGGACCTTCTTCTGACCGAGCACTGACTGGAGAAGGCTGCTTGTCTGGGTCTCGGGCAGGTGCAGCCAAGCAGATGCCCGGGTGGCGGTTTCAAGCATAGTTGAAAAATTGCAGTTTGTCTGTGCATATGTTTGGACTCTTTCCATGTTGTCCTGTTTACAAGTTAACCTAAGTTGGGGTGTTTGTCACGGGTCTTCTTGTTTTTGTATTTAAATAAATAAAGCAGAAAACTGTCTTGCTACAGTTTTGCTGCAGATACTTATATCCTCATGTGTAATGTGCGTGCCTACTGGCAAGCACCTTAGTAAATTATCAACTCACCGCTGTGAACCTGCCAACTTGCTATAACAACTCTGCTTTAAAAAAAAGTGTTTGTGATCAGGCTTTCTCTTTGTCATCGTATGTGCATGCAGTATGATCAGTTGAACAATAACCATCAATAAAGTTTCACAAGATTTGAAAACAAAGTTTCTGTAGCATTTATATCTAAGAATGAAAAATAAATTATCTTTAAAATCGAAACAGAGAGAGAAAGAGACTATATTAATCAATGAAAAATGGGGCAGTAACATATATTTATACCGGTGAGGGAATGAACTGAAATTTATTAAGAGTTCAATCCCCACATTTATTATGTAAGATATACAAGACAAGCCTCCTATTAGAAAAAAAAAAAGTATATTTCATTTAAACACTGCGATAAAAGCAACTTGAAAAAACGTTTACCAAATGTTAGGCTTCCAATTCAAAGTGTGGATGATACATATTTTTTGGAATTGCACACACAAAATGTCTAACGTGGGGAATAACAGAATTTATTTGCAATTTTAATTTTCATGAGATGGTTTACAACTCCCACTCTCCAAATGATTATGTGGCGTTTTAGTCTATTAAAATAATCTTGAAAGGTTGAGGGTGCAGCCCATATTAGAAAATATTTTGTTTATAAAGCTCCTACAGTACTCCTAGTAGTCATTTTAAAATGTATGTCTGAAATAGTTATGTAAGAAAAGCATTTGAAATTTTTTTACAATATATATTGGGAATGTTTTCACTTATATAAATAACTACTGATAATATGACTTATGAAAAAAATTATTACTACCATATGTGGAATATAGTGACTTCTAAACAGATTTAAAAAAACACCCTACAAACCCAGAAAATGTGTATATCTGTCTTTAGAAATTAGTGTTTATATCACAGCCGTGATTTGTGAATAAAGAAAAATGGTTTGTAATATCAAAATAAAAGCTTAGTCTGAAAAGGTAAAAATACGCTGGTGTTCAAAGTCATTTTGCTTTTCTTTTTCACTGTGTTGGTTGAAGAGCTAGCCACAGTTGCACCATCTATACTGTACACGATATACGTATGAACAGGTGTACTATCGACAAGGTTCGCAGCTTTTTTACTGCCTGGAAGTGGCGTTTGGGAGCCTGGCTGGGCAGAGGAGCCTGGTGAGGTTAGCGCCTGCCCTGCGCGCCCAGCCCTCCCGCCCAGGGAGCGCGGGCTGGGGCTGCCGGGCGCGCGTGTCTGTGTCTGTGCGTGTGTGTGGGAGGGGGGCAATAACCTCATCAGYGGGCCCAAGCTTGGCTGCTGCTGCTTTTCAGTCAGAGGCCAGAGCGATGGGACTCAGCACGGGACTGGCTTGAAGGTTTGCTTCCCAAAAAGGCAAGTTTAATCCAGTATCAGATGTATTTTTCAGGCAACGCTGCATGATACATGAGGAGGAATTGKTTTTTGTTTGTAGGAAGGAAAAAAGGCATCTTCCAAACTGACTGCACTTAAACAGGACATTTCATCTAAGTGGATCACAAAAATACCACTGAATTGCACCCGACCTCTGAGATGAAATGGCTGTAGCTGCTCAGCCAAGTGCTGCTCAGGGAGCACCAATTACCGGGGAGGGCCAGTTGCTATCCGTATGTGCCCGCTGCTCTCAGCTGGGCCCTGCGCCACTTCTCTCCGGTGATGGATGGGAGTTAGCCTTCTGTTTGGCTGTCTTTTTCACGGACAGCTTCTATTTCTGTGCGCCTTCAAGTACAGGGGAGGAAGGAAAGATAACTCTGTTGATCTGAAACCAACAGTGGAATTTCTGCAGTTCTGGAAGGCTCCTTCTTGTCACTCCCAGGTTTGTCATTCAAGTCATAGCAAAGACAACCATGTGCTTGTAGGTCTAGACTTACCCATCAGTCTAAAAGGTTGTGATGAGGCTGATGAGTTTAATGTGCCATTAATCAYGTCATGTGCATGCCAACAGAATTATACGACTCTTCTACCTGGGTTCCTATTATACTGTAATTTAGCAGAGGAAGAGAAGACATAAAGATAAGGCATTAAATATTGCATGTTTTGCAGCTTAGCAGCAAGCTTTACTCTAAAAAGTGCTTGGATCCTTCTGGGAAGGTAAAGAGAAGAAACCCTGATGTTTGCCAGGAATGGTGGGGAGGTATTATGTTATGATTACCTTTATAGGAAATATGAGCACTAAATGTTCAGGTGTACTCTCCTCCACGCCATGCATGAGGGATATAATGACAGTGTTTCCCTTGGTGGCTGGATGAAATGACAATGGTAGTAATACTGAGTAAGATTTGGACTGAAGGAAGGTGAGAAGCATGTGAATAGATAAACATGAGTGGGACGCAGACACACACGCACACACAGAGAGAACCTGAAACGTCACATAATTCTCACGTGGTTGGATTCATTTACGTGTTGTCTGGTATCGTTATTTATGATTTAATGCAGTAGTGCTTCCTTTCTTGGCCAAGTAGCCAAAACATCTTAAACGAATAAAAACTTTGTATTTATTGAACAATTGGCCAGAGAATAAGCAAAGCTTCATGTGTAACCAAAAGAAAAAAAAAGAAAATGCAGTAAGCTTTTCAGGGTATTTTTTCCAATTATTTAAAATTCTAATACTGCTTTAATTGTAGCAGATCATATTAGCGAAGATTAAATTGAATCTTTTTAGGAAATCTTAGAACTGTCCCTGTATACCATGGCCTGTACTACTCTGTCCTTGATCATCTTTAAGGGCATCCAGATTGTTTATTAGTTTCCTATTTGGGTAAAACGTTAAGTTTTTTAACTAGAATTTAATTTTCTTTAACTTTCTGGGAACTTTGTCTTCAGTTTGAATTGCTGTTGTGCCGTATCACAGTTTCTTACCTCAAGTGATTTTTTGCAAGTTTGACATGTTCCTATTGCCACATTTTTTCAGTTTTACAGTACAGATGCATGAGGAAAAAAGGCTGTTCAAACTATTTCATCCCTAAAGTAGAGCTGAAATATCATCATTTTGGTAGGTGGAGGGGAGAGAAGAAAAAAAGAAGAAAAAAGATAAAAAGCAACCTTGTTTCAGTGGGAAGAGAAGATTTGGGTGGGAGGTGAGATCACAAGGGAGATAATGATTTTGGGAGGTCTTTGAAGAATTTACGAAAGTGTTATCAAAAACAGTCATCTTACCAGTACTACAAAAGTTTATCATAATGCTTCATTTATTCCTAAAGGGCATACGCTTCACCTCTCACTATAACATGAGCTTTATGCCATGTCTTTCCAGACTAGAACTTGAGTCCTTACAACACGTAACTTGATTCATACGGCAATGGACATGGTTGCTTTTTGTCTGAAAGGGAAGTTGCTCTCCGGCAGCTTTTATGCCTCTCCGGCACTTACCTAGTTCTCTGCATACCAATATTTCTTGCAGCACTTCACAAAGAGCACAATGGACACAGACTAGGATCAGAAAAAAATCTAGGTAGTACGTGCCAGTATAGCATCAAGTTGAATATTTTCTCTTAATGAGAGAAGACTGAGATTAGCATGGGGAGGAAAAAGATTAAAAGTACTTCTAGATCCAAGAGCTGGTCCTTATTTTCTTACTTGGAAAAGAAAGGTTTTTATTTCATGCTGGTTTGTATTTATGTGGGTACATTTTTTCCTATAACCACACAAAGGATGAATCTAATGCAATGGCAGTGTAGTTGAAACAGTGATGTGACTACCTGAGCATTTCACCACTTGCTTTAGTTGGCTAGGATATAACTCCTGCTATGCAACAAAGCAATGAAACATGTGGATTACCCATTCGCAAAGAGCAGATATGTCGAATTATATCCATGAAGAGACCTGGAAACGTCAATGTCATTTTAGGTGTCCAGTCAGGCAGCATTCAGGGCCCGCAGCTCCTGTTCAGCTGTTGTTTAGCTCTCTATAGTAGATGTGGTCAAACTTTTCAGATTCCTACCTAATGTCCTATCAGGGTGCTCAAGGTAGGTGATCTTGGTTTATGTGGTTTGGAGTACCCAGTTACGTAGGGGTACTAAGAACCAGAGTTTTGGGTGGAAGGGGAGGTGGAGGTGATTGCCATGCCCACTGAAACCATGTTCAAAGCACTCACAAATATATGTGGGAGATGGTTTTAAAAATCTTCTCTTGGCTCAACTTAATACAGGAATGTTTTTTTTCCATGTGTAGCTGCCATGTGTATATTGGGTCAAGTCGTTCTCCGTTCTTCTGTTAAAGACCTTCCGTTTTACTTAAATAATTAGTCATTGAGAAACACTTCTTTGATAGTCTCTTGATTTGGACTCTGCCCTGGATTCCGGTCCCTGTTCCACAGCAGTCAGAATGAAAAGATGCCTCCATGACCCCATTGCTTGCTTAACAGGGATCGGACGACAGTGAAGTGTCCCTTCTCTTTCCCATGAGACAGGTTGGCTTGTTGTAGGTTCCTGATTCCAAAGGAGATTTACAGCTGAAAATCCAAACTGGAGAAAAGCTCATTGTGTTTAAGGTGCCTTGCAGCACTCCAGTCTGCTGCTCAGCACTGCTTATGACTTGGTTTAGTTTGCTTTCTGCTAGCTTTGATTCACCCACGCATTGCCTGGGCAGCCTGCATGCCTAACCAATTTAATGATTCCATTGTTTAGCAAAAGGCCTGTAAGTCAGGAGTTCAGCACACAGGAAAACTGTTAAATAAAACATAAGTGAATGCAAAAATAATCATTTAATGGACATTATGAAAGGACAGTAAACCAAACAGTTTAGTCCAATGGATGATGTATAACATCTAAACAAATATGACATCCAATTAAGGATTAGGTTCTGCATTTTGGATGACAGGCCTTATAAAAATGAACAGCTAGGTTATGTTGGGGAAAAAAAGCTGCATTTTGCAAATGTCAGGCAGACAGCTCAGTAAGCAGAAAAGCTCAGTTATCCAATTAAAATAAATGTGCAGTGTTCTCAATATAAAGAGCTAAAGCATCCTTATGTTGAGGAGTTAAGATCCTGAAATGTAAGTGGAGCAAAAAGCGCTCTCTATAAAGATTAATGTAATCTATCAAGATTAACATTTTGCATGCTGGCAAAGGCATATAGTAATGTGTTTCAATTCCTGAAATTGGAAACATTAGACTAAGATCAGTACCAATTTAAACCCCAGGTAACCCCAAATATTGAACTGAATTCATTATTTACAACCACGATGGGCTAATAAACTTGCCCTAATGGCTTCTATGGGAAATAGATACCTACCGAAGGTGCTATCCTATTTCCCATAATCCTCTTCGATACTTCATGTAAAATGTAATAACGAGGTGCATAAATGTAATGTAGGGAAAAGTCTTCCACTAAAAGTCATTCCTGATTTATTCAGGAGTTTGATTCCTGTCCTAAGAAAGACTAAGGATGTTTTTGAACATTGTCGTGTGCATGGGTGTCATGAGAGGCCACAAAGTTTCAAGACCACCAGTGGGGGACACAGTTTAACCTCATTTTTTGTTGTCGCTTTCTAACAAAAGGAGGTTATCGCATAACAATGGAAAGCGAGTGGTGGGAGGGGATCACAATAACAATTAAACTAGAAACTGGGTTGCACTTCCATTGTAGGAAAGAAGAGTCCACTGTCGAGATCTCCATGATAACTGTCAGCAGAGCATATCTTTGTTTTAAGCCAAGATTTAAACCTGCCCTTTGGAGTAGGTCTCCAAACAAGAGTTTCTAAGGCTGGAAACTTATAACCACACACAAATTTTCTAAAAGGATATTCAATTCATTTGCAACAGAATTAACATGAACCATATGGATTTTCTGGTGGTTTRTAAAGCAGAAAGCAGAAAATTATTACTAGGAGGGAGGCTTTAGAGGCTTTATCAGGGGTATTAAAATGGAATTCAAGTTTGTGAGGTGCCTGATTTATAAAAAAATTCTGTCAAATGTTGAAATGAGAGGTGAGAATCTCAGCTCTGCAGTGCTTGAGAATGCATGGAAGATCATGGCTGTAACACTCCCACCTCTGTTTGATTTTGCCACCCACAGAATTGCCACCTTTTTTGTGAAGTGAGCAGTTGCACTTGCAACTCTGAGTGCCTCTGCTATCCTCACCTTTATTCTTCTAGAAGCTCTGTTTCACATAATCTTGGACACRACTTTTGATGTTCACTCAGAAGGGCAATGATCCAACGTCCTATTACTTGAGGAGTGATGGCCTGGGGATACAGGCATTGTTAATTTACAGATTCAGCTGATAAACTGTGTAACTGAGGTTTCATCACAGACTTGAAAGACCTGGAGCCCTGTTGCTCCACAGCTAAAAAGCAAACAAAGTTTTTTCAGGGAAAAAAGCAAGCAAGAGGGGAAAAGATAGTTTTATCTGGGAAGCTGAAAACCAGCTTTTATTGGCAGTTTTCATATACTGAGAATAGAGAGAAAATATGCATGTTGCTAAAGTGGTAAATTCTGCTGTAGAGATGAGAAATTCCTATGGGATGTCTCTAGATTCTGATATGTCTTTTTTTTTTTTTTTTTTAAACATGACCCACTGTTAGGCCATGCTATAAAAAATTGACATTGTCCCCTGTCTTCAGCCAACTTTGTCCCCTAATATCTGTTTCCTATGATAAGAATATCTATATCCCTAGGTATGCGAAGATGTAATTTGTGCACTGAGATTAAGAGGAAGGTATGCATCACCACAGCATGCTGTACCAGTCATCCACTCTGAATCCAGTCTGAAATCTCTTACCTCTGGAAAATGAGAAGTGGCAACATGAATATGATAAGCAGAGCAAAATGGCCTACTTTTTGATAATCTTCTTTTATAGCTTTATTCTTGGTGGCTTTGAGGGGAAGTCAATAGAGAAATCTTTTTGCCCAGTGCCGAAATAATGGAAATACACGTGAATTTGTGCTCTCATCCAGTTGTCCATCTCTTTGTCATTTAGTCAGCCTGATCCTGGCACTGCTATGTAGAATTTTACATCTGTGTGGAGCCCATCATAAGACCGGGGACAGGAAAATAGAATGTCATTACTAGAACACCCTGAGAAGCAAATCCCCAGTAAAATGAATTATTGTAAGACAATTGGAGATTTGTGAAAGCAAAAATCAACTATCTTACTGAAGGTCAGAAGGAATTAGGTACYATCAAATACCACGGCCATTACTGATCTGCCCAAATCTAATGGGAGATCTTCAGAACATTTTCATCACACAGCAAGCTGCAGACAGGATTATTTGAAACTCCCCCAATGCCGGTTGCCTTATTTCAATGTGAATCTTCCGGTGTTTTCAAGTTGTTTTGTATAAAGCACACTCAGGGTTTTAAGGGACTGAAGTCACCTAAAGAGGTATGGTCCAACTTTGGCAGATGCATTTGCCTACATTTGCCTAGATCTTTGACAAAGGACACTTCTAAGATCTTTTTTTACCATGAGACTTCTGCACTTTTTCCACAACTTTGAAAATTCTTCTCCCTTCTAATTTCTTTCCTAAACTTAAACTTCATTTTGTTCATGATTAAAAGAGACAATGTGGAGCAGGTAATTTTTTTTTTTTTTAATTTAGATGAAAGAGAAATTAAGACCTAACCTGCTCATTGCCAGATCCTTTCCTAAGAATTTTATTATATGAAGATTTGTTAGAGGGCTAGAATATTTATACATAAAATTATTGTATTCACTTACCTGTGATGATTTAAAAATAGGTATAATATTTTCTAGTGCAACAGCCACTGTCTGTGTTAATGGAAGCAGCTGACAATAAATAAATTTTGCTCGAAATTTTCTAGACCTTATGTGTTGCTTCTTTTTATTATTTTCTGAAAAGAAACCATTGCATTGCATATAATAGTGACTATATTTTATGTCATGCATAAATTGCCAATTGTTTTTAGACTGTGTGGTCTCTTACCCTTCTTAGAATCAGAAAGGATACAACTGCTTATTTTGTCAACTTGCTTTAGCAGGTTACTACTCATTTTCTCTCTCATGCACTAACAAAACTCTAATGCTAAGCCTTACTGTAGCTTTTTGCATTAATATCTCCTGCCTGCATATCAATATTGTAAACAAATGCTCACCTACTAACTTTGCTGATTTTACTCCCAAGCTAACTTTCCTTTGCTCTTCCACTTCAGTGGACAAGAAGCTGTACTGCAAAACGTAGATTATATACTGTGCTGTTAGCCATGTAATCTGGATTACTTTCTTCCCACTCATTGCCAGAATTACATTTAAAGATTTTAAAAAGCGAGAGAGAGAGAGAGAAAGGAAAAAGAGAAAAGTGTTGGTCGTTACGCAGGTATGCGGAGGGAACTTAACAATAAGGTAAAGGAAGGCATGTTGCTGAGTGAGCAGATCCTAGGAATTTTAAATAACTTTAAGGCTGCTAAAAGGAGAAGTCATAAGGTCTCTGGTGCTTGTGATCATTCTGCAGAAAAACAGACAGCATTAAGACAGGAACTTTTCAATTATCTTCTGTATCAGCACAAGCATGTAAGGATATCAATAGCGTATTTTAATCAGAGAAGAGACAATGGCTTAAATCTGATTTTTTTTGTGCTTACTTGCAGGGCTCAGCCCAGAGCATATAAATATCTAAGGTGACCTGTTTTCTGTAAATTCAGGAATGGATGTCTAAAAGCAAATTGGTACATTTTTCAAAATTAGAAGTAAAATTTTTTTACTAGGGAGATAGAATGTCAGGATTTTAGGATAAGCCAACTAAAAGCCTGGATTGGGACAGCTATATATATTTTTCATGTGTCACAGGCTAGCTTTATTTTGATCCTTGTCCATCATATTTCGTTGAYTTAAGGACCCATAGAACTAACACTGTGAAGTTTTCATTGTTAGAAAAAAGAGTTCTGAAGTCACTGAAGGTATTTACTTTTTGGTTGAAAATTCCACCAAAGCAGGAGAATCCACAGCTGTCCTCCTCCTCCCCCTCCTGGGCACACAACAGGAGGGAAGTCTGAGCTTTTATGGCAGATGGACTTTGGGAAGCTGCAGATTAGTACCAATTAAACCCACYCCAGAATTGCTCCAGCCTTCCCTGGGTTAGACTGCGGACTTGCACTGGAAGAAAGCTGAGATGAACTCTCTGGCTGATKGAGAGTGCTGAGGGAGCTGGCGGAGGAGCTTGCCAAGCCACTCTCCATCGTTTATCAGCAGTCCTGGTTAACGGGGGAGGTCCCGGACGACTGGAG
>JAYKAV010002932.1:3128701-3243103 GCA_035582835.1 Phoebastria nigripes
CTTAGGGACATGGTTTAGTGGGCATGGTGGCGTTGGGTTGACGGTTGGACTCGATGATCTTAGAGGTCTTTTCCAACCTTAATGATTCTATGATTCTATGATCATTACTTAAGGAGAACAGTAATGTATTAAATAGCTAACACAATCAAATAATAAATACATAATGTAAAACACACAAATGCAGCCATCTCAGGATTATTAAGACATCACCATGTGTTCCCTGAAAAAGGAACTCCAAGTTGTCAGCTATGCCATGCAATACTGATGAGTGACAGCCACTTGCTTAGCGACACAATACGTAGGCACAGGCTGCATACCTGTAGGGGTTTAAGGCTTAAGTACAGTCTGATAACTTTGTGTTGTCTGGATGTAAGGCCACAATCACAACTGCTGAACCRTGGAAGAGAGCCATGGCAATTCTTCGTTGTCTGTCCTGGTGAATTAATAAGCCATAGTCCAGTCCAATGGGATTAAAGCTATTCTTCTCCTGTCACTGGTGCCAGTCTTTCATTAGGCCTTCTGTGCAATGGGGAATGGAGGGTGACTCACTCTCTTCTCCCCTATTTCTGCATGCAGGAATTCTCTTTCAGCCTTCAAAGATAAATTTGACCTTGAAGAAAACACAGAATTGAGACTTTTCTCCATCTAAGTTGCATTCCTCCACATACAYAGGAGAAATTAATGAATTTTTTTTGACCTTATGCTTTCCTGAACATTTTGTGTAATAACCCAACCTAGGTAAGTTATTTAAGGCTAATTGAAATCTGAATTTTCTTAGAATCTCAACTGCGAAAGTAAAGCAACTCTTCTGTGAATCTGTTGATAATTTGTTGAAAAGGACAAAGACTTATGTAGGAGAAGGAAACCAATGGTCCTGTCAGGAAGTTTAGAGGCTTAGCTCTTCAAGTCACTTTTAATTATCTCCCCCTAAATAGAAAAATCACCAGTAGCTTGTAACACGCCCATAGGACACTCCTTCCTTTCATAACAATAAAAGAAACGTGCTAAAAAGTAATAGAAAACAATGCCAAAGACTTTTTACTATTAATGAATTGTTCAGTGCCGTGCCCTCATTTACCACTGGCCATCTGTCTTTCAGAAAGTTTAACTTAAAACTGAAAAAGCCTCAAGATGGGTCATGCAGAGGTTTGAGAAATTTCCTTATGATGGGCATCTGCAAAACCTCTGGGACTTCCCCTTATATATGGAGTTGCCTGTAATTAAGATGRCTTTACTGGAAGTAAATTACTAAAATCTAGTAATTACTAAAGTTTTAAAGATTACTTCTAAAAGATAGCAACTGTGATTGCACCGTTTTCAGTAGTAATTGCATTCCCATGGTGCAGTTATGAAGATTTTTCTGAGACCTTATTTTTATATCTGATCCAGGAGAAGCAGTTTGCTTAAATAACTCAACTCAGTGGGGTTTTTTGTAGTTTTTCTTTTTAAAGACTCCTTTTACAATTCCTAATATTAAACTGGAGGAGATTGAGAAGTTCAAACAGCAAGTAAAGATTTAAAAAGCATAACAGAGTCTGGAGCTGGGAAAAAAACCAACCAAACAAATAAAAGACCACAGAAAACCCCAGAAGATTCAAGCTCTCTCAGTATATTAACCTGACTTTAAATGGGAAGAGTCTCTTTGGGCTCGTTGGTAACTACAATAGCTATCTTTCAAGAGAGAGCTGGGAAAAGGGGACGGACTTGCAGAGGAGCAGCCCCCAACACACTTGCAGAGCCATTCTTCCCAGAGAGTGCCTCAACCAGTGCTGAAGAGCATAATGCAAAGCCATTATACATGGTAATGGGGACCCCTCTGTGGCCACCTTCTCTTCCAAAGGAAAGTTCATCTGTGCTGTGGAAAGCACAAAGGCACGCACTTGCATTTCACTTTTTGTAGCCAAGCCATGTGACAAACCTAGYCAGTTGGGTTTTAAAGCCTTTGTTCTTAGCCCCTGACTGATATATAGCACTGTGACAGGCATAAGTTTTCTCCTTATTCAGCATGAAATTAACTTGACATGTTCAAAGAAGCAAAGCTATCAAGCTAGGATCATAATCAGCGTTAGCTTCTTCAGGGGAATCTTCAGAGTCAAACACTAAAATGTAATCTGTACATGCAACGACTCCCAYGAGCACCTCTGGCACTGCGGCGGTCGTTCCACACATGCTCAAGAGCAGACATGCTCTGGCTGCCCTTGCAAAGGGGCGAAATAAGGAACGAATGTTCCTCGTGCCCTCCCCCTGCCTTCCCACAGTAGCCCCAAAGTTGTCACAAGTCAGCCCAAATGCATTGTTTTAAATATGCTTGTAATGAGTAAATGCATCCATAGCCATTTGGATCTGGTATTTTAAATGTTTAAGTGCCTTTTGGGAAGCTTTTAGGCTGAAACGTTGCTGTTAAGACACTGAAATATTAGTAAATCTTGCAAACGACACAAGTTCTAATGTTCCTCATTTCTGTGGTGCTGCATGCTGTGCTAATGACCCGGTGACTGGATTTTCTGCTTTTGAAAGCAGAGCTGTATGCTGTAAAACTTTCATCTAAGTTGAGCTGCCTCTCTCCAATGAATATTTTATTTGTTTACTCATTGTTTCACTAGAATTTAAAAGTAGCAATTAAAAAAAAACAACCAACCAAACCCTCACTCCCTAACAAGGAACTTGCCTTAATTCAAGGCCTAATATAATGATGGGGAAAACGTCATGCTATGTCCAGTAAAGTGAAAAGCAGTAAAGAAAGATGCATAAATATGCTTCGTATTTTACATGCGAAGAAATGCATAATTCATGTGATGATGGTGTACATTCGCACTGGCCACCACAGCTACATTTGCCTCGCAGCTGTGCCTGTGCGTGCCTCTGCATAAGCACAATGCGCTGTCAGTTTGTCGGAAATTCCTGATGTCTTTTGAACACAGGCCCAGCTTACTCTCCGTTTCCAATGTGGTTTGCTTAATATAGGGTGCAAGACCTCTTGAGTTTGGCCTGTGCCAGGCGAGGGAGGCTGAGCTGGCACATTCAGCATCTCCACAGTGGTTTGAAGCAGACCCTGAGCAACCTGTCCTACCCTCTGTGCCCGGCTTCCCATCAGCGTGAGTCCTCTGCCCCTTGAAAAAGAGGCCAGGAATGAAAAAGAAGCAGGAGTAGACAGTGAGAGGAGGAGAGCCCTCGAACGAAATGTAGAGCGAGCCAAGGCGACTGTGCAGGCAGTGCCTGGAGACATGGATGTCTTCCCTGGGGTAGGGAGGGGGAGCATGGGAGCCAAGCTGCATCCCACATGGCAGCTGACAGCGCAGAACAGCCCTCCTCCGTCTGCAGTCGGGAAGAGCTGTGTGACCCTGCAGGACCAAAGGCATGGGTAAAACGCACTAAGGTTGCTATTACCAAGGTCGATGCGTGATCTCTGTTCGTTCTGGTGGAGCTCACAAGTGGAAGGGGGGGAGACACATGACGGTGCTCCTGGTGCTGCCACCTGCCATGGCCCTTGCCACACGCATCCTTGGCCAAACCACCCGTTTGTCCCAGGGTTTGCTTTGCCCAGGAGTAGCAAAAATACTCTGTGTACAAAAATAAATAAAACAAAACAGCACTTCCGTTCAAAAAGCAGAGTAAAGACCAATATTTACATAGTGTTTACTTACAGTAGAGTTGGTCAAAACAATGCAATTAGAAAACTATGTGGTTGAAATATAGTTATTTTTGCCTTATTTCTGAGCCAACTGTAAAGATAAAAATTGCTCAGCTTAGGGGATAGGCAGTAGATAAAATTTTGTGCCTAGTGGAAATACATGATTGCCCCCCCCGGCTCTTCCCTCTCAAATCAGCTGTTATTTCAGTCCTCCAGAGTAAGGCAGGGTCTGGCTGGGCAATGTCTTCACATGGCCAACAGTCAAACCACATCTGTGCCGTGCAGAGCTTCCCAGAGCTCGGCACCGCGGAGTGGGGTGTCAGTGGGGTCCAATTTTTAATCTCTAGCTGAAGCGCTTTGGGACGTCCTGTGCCACTCCGCCCTTGGCTGGCACGAGCACAGCAAGGAGCCTTGGCTGGATGGGGCACGCTGGACAAATGACCCTTCTCCACTGGTTAGTGAGACAGGACACAGCAAACGTATCCCTGTGTGCAAAGCGAGAAGAGAGACAAGACGTTAACGATTTGGCTATGGGGAAAGAGCAAAGAAATGCCAGCACACTCACCCACCCCATAGAAGGGGTGAGTTTTTCTCATCTCCATCCTTTCAGTGCCGGAGGTTTACAGCTCAGCCTCAACACAACGGTACTGGTGTTCATGGGCAGTGGGATGCTGTGGTGCAAGGACCGAAATGAGCCGTGGGAGGAGAGGGCTGGAGGTTTTGCAGAGGTGTGGACAGAGGCAGTGTGGACCAGCACCCCAAGGCACCTTCCTGAGATGCTCAGCTGGCCTCAAAGTGGAACAGAAACCTTCTCCTCCTCCCCATCTGATTTTTTTTAGCTACACTTAGTTCCAAAACTTTGTATTAGAGCTCCAAAAGCACAGAGAATAGTGTGTTTTGAGAGCTGTAGGTCTTTATTATGGTAAAATCATAACATCTAAAATCCAATTCAGTCCTTGCTATAAATAAGTATAATGAAGAATTTAATGATATTTCCACCAAAATTAGTTAAAAGGCAAACTTTAAAAAATGACACAGATCATTAACTGGGAATATTTCTCAGAAGAGATTTGTTATATTAAAAAGGCACTGAAATTACTAGCGTTAATCAACTGTATTGTATTAAAAACTCTGTATAGATTAATTAAGTACTTTAAATATGAAGAAATTAAAAAAATGGGGGTATAGGGGAATCACAGGCTTGAATCTGGGGTTCCTGCCATGCTGCTTTCCCTGCACTTCTTAAGCACCTAATTTAGTAAGAATTCAGATTAAATAATTCTTCTTGGCTGGTCTAAGCTGTTTTTAATACCCCAACTCATAAGTAACACAATTCCTGGCTATGAGAGTGGCATCACTTTTCATTCACTCCCCTCAAATGCAGATGCTGGGCTCTCCCCCCGCCCCAGCTGAATCTAGTCAGTAAGGGCCAAAGAGAGTCAGCGAAATACGTTTTGTACAGTTTCTGTGATATTTAGCTGGGATTCTTTGCCTGTAGGACCTGGCGTTTCTAGGTGGTCTCCTGCCTGAACAAATCTGGGTTTGTTTAGCCATTGACTTCAGATAAGAAGCCCATTCAGCTCAGTATACCGAAAATTTTTATTTGCCAGTGAGGGCTATTTAGCCTCTACACTGCTGGCTCCCTTAGGTACAGGCCTTTTAAAACTACCTCAGTTAAAAGTACCAACATTTTTTTAAAAAATACTGTCAAAAAGGTAGGCTACAGTTTATCTTTCTTCCTGTGGGAGACACGGAGCAGCTCCTCTCTCATCTGGGCTGAGACAGCCTTGCACAATGTTAGAAAGCAAGGTTACTCTGTTGATGGAAAACCAGCGGGATTAGGCCCGCAGTAACCTCATCAACACCGTCAGCGGCTCCAGGAGTACATGTTCCTCTCCTGTACCAACCTACCTCATTGGCATATACATTATATAAAATACTAGAATATCCACTGTTAACTCTTGCAGAAAAATGGACTTTGCTATTATGACACAGGAAAAGCAAACTTGTATTTGCCTGCTTGAACGTTGCTACATTTTTCCAAGCTTTTGCCAAATCCATTTGCACCAGCGATATTTCAAGAACTAGAAAAAATGACGGAGGTAGTCCCTCTATCTACAGAACTTAAACTATAAAGAAGCATCTGTAAGAGCGGTCAACAAAGCTGTCCTCTCCCTACCTCCAAGATAAAAGGTAAAAATGTCTTTTCTTGTAGAAAGGCCTAGCATGAAATTTATAAATGAAGAAACTTTAAACCAGTCTTCTTCCCATCCTGCACATGCACAAATCATGGCCCAGCCTCCTCAAATAGCGTGAGGTTGCTAACAGAAATTGTAGCTCTTGGGCATTTGCAAAAGAACCACTTGTATCTTGTTTCCAAGCCTGTGTGCACTATAAAAGAAATTTCCTCCAGAGATCCTCTGGTTCAGTAACTGCTATTGAAAAGGCAGCCCAGAAGTAGAACATTTCACTGGTTTAAACCAAATATTCAAACTTGAAAGCTGGGAGACTTAGATATTTTTKAAAAATGGGCTTAGCATTAACAAAATAATAATAAAAAAATCATTCTTGTGCGGTTTGTCTGGCTCAGTGGTAGGTATTATCATATATTCTTGTCCTCCACTTTCTTATTTCAGTTGTGTGGTGCTTTAAATGATACTGGGTAATACAGCAGACTGTGTATCAGAAACAGGTCACCGGCTGATTTTCTGCAGCTGCTTTATAGAAAAGAATATTCCTTAAAACTCAAAAGCTCTTCAGCCAAGTCCCCAGTACTCAAGGAGCTGTTGTATATACAAGTTTTGTTATGGTGCATCTCACATTCTGGGCACGCTCTTTAGTTATGTGATAAAAATACTGCCATATATTCATGTTAAATGCAATAACCTAAAATGTTTGTAGCCACAGACTATCACTCAGACAGAATGACCTGCCTTCATTTATTTGTTTTATTTAATTTAATTTTACGGAGACAGTAAATCAGAGAATTCCTTCACCTGTGGAGTTCAGCTCAAAGGATACACTTGTAATTATATTAATTGAAACATCTGGACACTGACTTATACTGGAATTAGGCTTATGTTGTATGCAAACCTTTTTTTTTGCAATTATTTTAAAACAACAAAATAGGCATTTTTCAAGCAGTCTTGACTTTTCTCTTTCTCCTGGTGTTTGTTTTAACTTTTGCCTCCCTTAGCAGTGGTCTTTTTGCTATTGGTCAGGTAATAAGATAAAAACCTGCAAGTAGCTACACCTGTTTTTCAACTCCCAGGCACTTTTCAGGGTGGATCTCCTAATGCAGCAAAACTGCTGGCGAGGGACCAGGCATTAAGGAGAGGCTTTACCAGTGCAGCTGCGTTTCTGCTCCTGTGAGTAGTGCTGGTGGCTGTAAGGATATTTCTCGGGTGTGAGGAAACCATGGGAGTCAGACYGCATTCTTCTTTTTTGGAGGAAAAATGTTTTGGCTGTGAAGAGATTTGTACCTCAAGAAAAAATGGCATGGGTGAGTGTTACTTAATGCAAACAAGCCCATGTTTGTTCTACTTTTCAACTTTTCTAGAGGCAGATGAAAAAAATCTCCAAGTCTTAGAGTTGGTCCTGAATAGGGAGGAGGTGGAGGAATTGGGGATGAAAGAGTGAGGATGAACCTCAAGAAGAATACCTTGGGGAGCAAGGTATTTTAGTTTTCCTCGTTGTTTCTCACCATCCAACTCTATTTTAATTGGCAATAAGTTAAATTAATTTCCCCCTGAGTTGAGTCTGTTTTGCCCATGATGGTAACTGGTAAGTGAGCTCCCTTTATCTCAACTAATGAGCTTTTTCATATTATTTCCACCCTGTCCTGTTGAGAAGCGTGAGCGAGAGAGTGGCTGGGTGGGCGTCCGGCAGGCGGCCAAGGTCAACTCACTGCAAAGGGGGCACCATGGTGGTGGTGCGGGAGCACTTTGAGAAGACTGGGTATCATGAAATGGGTAACATTCATTTACTGTGAAAGAGGGGAAAAGGGTTGTGAGACAGGGAACGGGAAGACTAGGGGCTGAGGAAGTTTARTACAGGCAAGAGGAAAACGAGGTGTTTGGCTGAGGAAGATGCAGTAATTGAGGATTGTTGGTTGTCAAGCAATTTAATCAACTAACGCTAATGGCATGTAAGGTTTACATAAATTAAAAGATAAATGTAAACACTGTATGTGAATTTCTGAGAATACTTATAAAAAAGGTGTATGAGGCTGTAAATATACTTCTGGCTCTTAAACACAGGTGGTCTGTTTATACATGGTTAGCTGACAGTAAAGCACTGCCATTGCAGCATAGCCCTCAAAAGCAGAGGYGAGGAGCACAGGGCACAAAGCAAACTCTTATCCAGGATTTAAGTCGGATTTGAGAGGTATGTGGTATCTGTGCCCCATGCAGCTCCACTGTGCAGTGTGCCCAGTCACGAGCCCCTGCCAAAGGATGTCTGTTTGGGTCAGCTTCGGTCAAGAGGTTTGGTTGTTCGTTCGGGTCCTTTCTTAGCAGTACGGCAGAGCTGCCATGCCAGGCAGGCAACCAGCRCTTAATCTTGCTCTTAATATCTGCCTTTTGCAATATGTGTGCTATTAAAATAGTGCTATACCCAAGTAGTTTTAATGAGTTAATAACCCATACTCTGCCTATTTGTGATGCAGGCTCATTCAGCAGAAGTGAACAAGTATTGCAAAAAACCTCCTCTGATTGTGGGGGGTGTCAGCTGAAGATAYATCACTTCCGTGTTACTTGATTAGAAACTTAAAGTGACAGTTTGGCTCAAGAACCCACATACACTGGAGTACAAACACTTAATTGGCTTTTTCTGCTTTTGCTGGGAGGTGCCAATTAAGCAGACTCTACTTCGCTGAAGTTGTTTAAGAGGGCAGCATGGTCAAATCCCAAAAGCTGTGAACTCGGAGGGAGAAGGGAGCATTAAGGAAGATCAGCTGTGTCCCTGTATTAGGAGAAAAGTTTCCTAATTTGAGAAGCAAACTCTTATAGCCGGCAACAGAAGTGCAAGCTTGCAAAGAAAACATCCCTACTGCAGTCTCTTAGAAGAAAGAAAAAAAGGAACATGCATGTGCACGTGCATCCCCCCCGATGGATGAAAAGGTTTGAAAATTCTTTCCGAACTGCTGGTCTGCTTGCTCAGTTTGTATTTGAGTGGCTCTTAATCTCTGCTCTAATTCAGCTGGGGTTTGTCCTGTAATGTTTGTGTCTTTTAGGTGATACCTAGTCACCAATATTACTGAAAGTAATGCTAACAGCAGAAATAGAAGAAACGTCTGTATTACAATAAAGAAGTCATTTCCTACAGAAACATTTGACTACAGGCTGAATGATCTGGCCATAAGCGTGCTCCAGGAAAGGCTCATTATGTCCCTTGCTGGTGCTCGCTAATCCTGGCCTCTCTTTCTCTGTTGATGGAAGGCGAACATCATTTATAGGTAACAGACACAAGAAGTGTGGATGGGAAACATGATGCGATCACACAAATATATACTTCCAATGTAAGCCATCACAGTATAAGTGCCTCATATTCAGATAGACCTATCAACGCAGCGTGAAAATAGGCCTCTAAGTTACGGTGCCTCAAAGATGATTTGGGAACAGACTACAGGATCATCAGGCAGTGTGTCTTCACAGTTCTTCATACCGTGTTTAGGAGAAAAAGTAATAGGCAATCTCTGAGTTGCTGTGATTTTCAATTGTCTGAAGTGATGCAAGGAACCAGTACTTCTTAATAAGGTTTTTGTGGTTTCGTTGCACGTGTTTCTTTTGAAGGCAAAAGGTATTTTCACAGACACTAAAATACAGTGGAGAAGAACTGTACAGAATTTATGCTGCCCCTGGGGTTAAGAGTGTCTGTTTCTGAGGGTTTATGTCCACCTTTTTTTCCAGAAATGTTTGTGGGGTGAATTTTAAGTACTTTATCATGTGCAGGATTTGTAAATGTACAGGAGCCAGATTAGGGCCATTGTGCTTTTAAGATAGCTGTTGTAAGCCTGGCGCTTTCAGAAAGCACGTGTACCTACGCAGCAGATTTAATTCCAAGATGTATTGGCTGAACATGCTGCACTTGTGTGCTGCCTAATTCTGATACATCCCCCAAATTAGACTTACTATGCAGAAATTGGGACTTTGCACATTTGAATTGGAGCTTTTGAAAACAGGAGATTAGTTCCTGTGATCACAGAGCCAGTTAGCTTTTGTTTTCTTTCTCTTGCTTAAGATGTCAGTGATAGCTTTAAACATAAATAATTTTGAAAAATACAATCACTTCTAGCCTAAAACTTGGGCATTATCGAATGAAAAAAAGGTTTCAGTTCTGTGTAAAGAAGCTTAATTGGTGACTGTGACCAGTAACTTTAATCGAATGTTTAGGACGCTTAACCAACCAGAGTGAGTGTTCAGAAATATAGTACTTCAACAGCCGTTTGCATTAGTGGTAAACAACCATCATGATGTTCTTCCTTGTTATATTACAGCTTAAATGTGCTGCGATGCAGAACTGTTAGTTCTGCTTGTATATAACTATTACTTCAAAGCAAACGAGCTATTGAGAAGAATGACTTTCTGAAGAATAACTTCAGAGCCCCACAGCAGAAGGCCAGGTTCCCCACGCTGGAATGGAAGTTCAGCGCTCTGAGTGTGGCAGAAGGACTTTGCCCTGCGTGCATCTCCTCCGCCCCCACGCCCGCCGCGTTGGTTTTTTTTTTTTTTTTTATATTTAGGTCAAAATTAGAGTTGCATAAAAATAGGAAGTTGAAATGAAAACGCATTCATTCCCAGCGTTGTGTTAATATTGGAGCATGAATTATAAAACAGAGCAGGTCAAAACCAGTTGAATCACTTTGACTTCTTGCCAGTAAGGAATTAACAGAACGTACATTCAGTTCCGTTAATGTTCTTCAACTTTTCTCTGTTGCGTAAGAAAGTTGTATTTACATCTCTGTGTATTTTGCCACTTCCTAATAGCACTATAAACTAGGGGCCGGAGACTGTGTTCCCATATAGGGTAGACACTTGAACAAAAGTACAGCTTTAAGATCATCACTGCTTTGACCTTTCTTCTCTTTTTCTGCTCAGTTCATACTGTGATCAATCTGTGGGAACCCTGGGTCTGTATAATTTAAACTGGTTACTATGTCAGAATGATGCCACTTCAAATACTGTAACACTGAAACCTTGCTGTATAAATAAAAAAGTGTAGTAGATACTAGTTGGAGAAAAGACAGATGTTTTTCTTTGAAAGATCTGTTTAAGGGGTTAATTATTTTAACGATGCGATATCCCTTTTACAACATTTCTGAGCTGAAAAGTCTGGATTTATGCTGATATAAATGTTTCTTATAAAAMCAGAAACAGACAAACCCCCCTGCGAGAACTCTTTCCCTGATCGCAAGCAGATCACAGGAGAAACCGAGAAAGATGGCATGAACGCACGAGGAACTAGCCTTGTCTCTGCCTTGCCAGGTTAGTCTGAAGTGCTCTGGTTCATTAAACCTAAGTGTAACCCAGTTGCAGCCCAGACTTCTGACTGAGAAAGTAGCACGTGTTTGTTCCAAAACTCCTTACTTGACCAAGGTTTTGTTTTCCCCTGTAAGAAAAATGTGTGTTATCTCAGTGACGGAGCTCTCATCCACCTGTAGGTGTTGAGAGGCGTTCAGGCTGCCACTTACTGATTTGGGTAAGCCCCCAGTGCATGGTACTTTTCCAGTGCGTTTACTCTTTTTTTTTTTTTCCTTTTTTTTTTTTTTTTTTGTAAACAAAGAAACTCTTAGCTTGCAGACTTAATGGAAAACATGAACCATCTGTGAATGTTACTTGCAGCTCATTTGCTTCATTGGCAAATATTAAACGGTGTTGTAAAGATCCACTGAAATTATGGAAATGAGTTTTAACATTAAAATCAAAGTGCAATTAGAACATTTCACTGCATAATTGTTTGGCAGACTAAGATAGTAAGCAGAAGATACCCAGCTTTATGATTTATTGGTCACAGGTTGTTTCTTTAGAGCTACAGAAGCTGGGATACATTTTTGTATTTATATTTTTTAAATGATCTACACAATTATGAAAAGACAGTGCACATGCATCTTGGGTTTTATTTTGTATGACTGGCTTTTACATTTCCAACCTGTTATCCCATTTTCTCTAAGCCAGCATAAGTTGAAACTTGCACGATTTAGGGGCAGGGGGTACAGACAGCAATACCTTCATGTTTTACCTTTGTGTATGTCCCGTCTGGAACTTCTGGCATATTTGGTTTTAATTATTATTCAGACATAAGAAAAAACGGTTAATTACCAGTGTGGCCCAGAGTGTTTTGTAAGTAAAGACCATGTTGCAACAGACATATAATTAAGCACAAAACATATCAGTTCATACCATCTTCAGAATTGAAGAGGTTTAAAAAAAAAAAGAAAAAAATTATTTAGTGTTGAAATTCCTAAAAATAAATATTTTATATATATGTAAAATATAGATACAGTGTTACGATTGCAATTTATTTGCCAAAAGCACACTACAAATGGTCTCTGCTTTGCTGTTTTATAAGAAACAATGAGGAATTATGATAGGTAAAAGCTGGCCAGTGATGCATAGACTCTTTGTGCTTTTAATTTATGTACAGGGTGCTCAGAGTAAGAATATATTTACTGTCTCATGCAGCTGAACAGTAGGAGCTCAGCCCTGGAAATGAAATAACAAGTAGTTGAAATTACTGCACAGTTGTTTTGAGTGTAAAAGGTTTTCAGAGACTGTCTTTTTCGTTCAGTGCTTGTACGATAGGGTCCTATTTGTGACTAGGTTCCCAGGTGCTATTGTAATGCAAATTATTTTTTTTTAAATGCACACTGTGAGCTCCAGTCTAGCTTCAGGAGTAAATATTTAAGTACCTCTAATATTGAACATTTGCTGAATGCCTTAGTATTCCTGTTATAATTGTTTAGTTTATTTATTTGTAGAATAATGTTAGTCTTGGGGGGGGAAAAAGCATGTGTTACTGAGATCAGCAGGAGTTTGGAGTCCTCAGTACTTTTCTGGATAGGGTGAACAAGGAGAAGCACAGCAGGCGATTTCAGCTCTAAGGTGAAATCATGTTTGAATATTGTTCAGAGGCATACTTCCAATCAGTATTAAGGTGAAATAGTTCTTGGGGAGCACTGTTGCTCTGTGGAAGACGTACATTGCTGCTCTATTTGAGTTGTACAGTATCTGGGCATTGCAAATTACTGAAGATGTAGCAGAGCAACTCTTGTAGCTTCTAGCATTACAGACATGAAGCATGCACCCATAAGCGCACAAGGATAATGCTAAAAACTATCCATTTCCATGACGGTTGGTTCAAAAGCCAGGTGTTTCCTCTTGCTCCTGCAGCAGTCGGGGTGCTCCAGCTGCACAGCAATACTGGTGCTGGGGGCCTCGGGCTCTTGTTCTAGCTTAGCCACTCCTAACCAGGGCAAGAATATTTAAGTTTTAGTAAATGCTTTAAAAACAAACAGACATTGAGCTCAAAAAGGGTCTTTGATTGCTTCTGCTTGTCCTTGTAACATGAGCGTGATGGAATTCAGTCTAGTTTGGTTGTGAAAAGCAGGTCTCATCTCATGGAAGTTTTGGATACATTAGGGCTGTTACCAGCACGTGGTTCTTCGGTTGCTGAAAAACTACACAAACAAAATGAAACTGGAAACTGGGTGGCTGCAATGGCTGCCTTAACCAGATTCTTCTCTATTCCATATAACGTAGATGTTGTCTTATTACTTGGATAAGAAAATTGGGTTCATTTTGCCATTTATCCTTAGACTGCTTTTGGGTTATCTAGCTCCCTTTGACATGCTGGCAGCCAATGTGAAAGCTTTGCAGTTGTTGGCACTATATGTTAAGTAGCGATCGGATTTTGAGGTTTTTAAATGTACCAGGGAAACCATCATCTTTGCACTAACTAGCCTCCAGGTTTTTTGAGTTGTGGAAATGCTGTTTTTTGTGTGGTTTGTTAACCATAATACCTTTGACAACAATGCCTTAGGACAGGGAGGATGTTGTCAGGACTAAGTGGTTTTGACTAGATTTTCAGCTGCTATCTGCTAGCAATTGTAAAAGTAAGCCCTTCACCTGACCCGTAGTAACAACTGTGGCTATTGTGTGTATTTGGCTCTGGGAACAATAGTTCTACTGAAGGCAGCACCTGCAGGTGGTTTTGTTGGGTGCAGTCTTCACAAGAGATGGGCCAGGTGGTGGTGATAAGGCAGAGGTTTGAAAGCATATTATGTGCTCAGTATCTAGAGGTAAGAATGGGAACCAGGTGGTACCTGAAGGCCAGGAAGTAAATTAGGAGGACAAGTTTTGGCTGACCGTTGAAGCTGGAGGCTGTTGCTTTAATCCTCCTTTTACACCTTGATGCTGGGTGGGCGGCTTACATGGAGTCTTCGATGACTTCTGTGACCTGAGCTCATTCTGGCTTTGGACAACACTGTGTGTGGATCTACCAACGAAGATGGGCTGACAAAGAGTTCTACAGTAGACCTACCTCTCTGGTTTTGAATCAGGGCCTCTAGCAAGCCAAAGTGAGTAGAGACATTTGGGAGCTAAGGCAAAAAGGATTATTTTGTGTATTCTGGGCCATTTCTCTGAATTAATGTGCTACAGCATTTAGTGTGCAGAGGCTGACAGTCGTCTTTTCTCACTGCCACTGAATACATGGATCAAACAAAACATTTCTCTAAAGGTAAAGAGAGCTAAAAAAAAAATCTCAGCAAGCATCATGCAAATGAATCTGCCTTCTCAATACAATTTCCCTGCAAACACCAACAGTGTAGGTCTTTGTAATGTGATAAATCAGCTGAAGCAGCAGGAATCTAACTGAAGGAATAGCAACTTTTTTGAGCACCTCTGGAGGTTAATTGATGAAGGGATTTTGAGTTGATAAACACAACAGGAGGATTTGGATGTTTTCTTTCACACGACAACCTGTATAGTCTGTGCTGCAAGATATTTATTTAACAAGAACTGTAAGTATGAACATAAAGATGATCATTTCTCCTCCTCCTCAAAAAAAAAAAAAAAAAAAAAAAAAAAAAAGACTTTCTCCATTTCAGTCTGTAGTATCCTACTCTCGCTGCGTCATCCCAGATAATTTCAGATCTCTTCAGGGGTTTAGTACTTAGATACTTGTACGTGCTAACCCACAAAGTAGATGGAGCAGGAAGATGACCTCTGAGCTGTGAATCCCCACGGACGGGAAAAAACCAAAAAGGAATGGACTAAGGGAACTTTGCAATATGAAGCTGGCACATGGTGGTGATAAACAGTCAACACTGGCACAATGCTGTTGTTTAGCTTTCAACCGAGTTAGTCTTGCTGCTACCACTGGGAAAACTAATAACATAACAAATGAAACTATTGTTCAGTTTCATTAAAAAGAAATCTGATAAGATGAGGAAAATTGAATTAGCCAATCTCAATAGAGTTACCGCTTGTTGGAGCAAAAGCAATAGCATCTCTAATAGAATATGTCCCAGATAGTTTTGGCTGGTCCACGCAGCCATGGAGCATGAATTTTGTGTGCAGATGCTGGCACAGCCATGCAGCACGCTAATGTTAGCATTAGTGGGTCAGCACTCTCCATCTCCGGCAGCAGCTCCATAGCCAAGGCTGGCAGTGATACTTGTTAGATCAATGTGATGAATTGATTTCTCTTGGCAAAACAGCATAGGGCTTCCTTCCAGTGAGGCTGACGTGCCACTACTGAGCGTCTGTCAGGTAAAGCGTCCCCTGAAATCTCACAGTCTGAATCCCATACATCACTGTGGCTAGTTTGCCAGTGTGGGTAACTACTTGGATTTCTCTTTTAAAAATTCAATTCTAGAATCGTAAAGCTGAAAAAGACTTTCATGCCCAGGCCTCTTGATGCTATAGGCCAATGTTGGTTTTATTGTGACTTTGTGAGTCTCCTGCCAAAGCCTCAGCAGAACATTGCTGTCCGTAACTATGTGTTTTCTGTAATGGTCCTAGCTTGAGCTTGCAATGTTTAAGTGCTTGTATCTCTTAACAGTGACTCAGAATTATTATACCTAAACTAATCAGTACTTGCTCATTTTATGTTGGAAAACTAAGTAGTTATGATGACCTACAATTAACATGATAGCTACGTTAATGGGACCTATTAGGGTTCCTGAGCTACCTATGACACAACCCAATTCTCTGTAACTTACCATTGCAAGATGTCTGCAAGTACAAACAGACCAGATTGGGATGCTGTATTTTGTATTTGTATAACTTGTAAGATACAAGAGAATGCAGAAATTTAATTTGCACCTTTAGTTAATGTGTGAGTACATCTATCTAACCTGTAGCGTATGGAGCAGGATTTCATTTGCTAAAGTTTATGAAGTCAGTGTTTGCTGGTAAAAGTTGAGGTGAAAAGGGACAAAGTGTGACTGTGTTTTTCTCTCTTTTTTTTTTTTTTTTTTTTTTTTTTTTTTTTTCTCCTTCTTCATAATTTAGTAGGACACTGCAGTACTGGATTACAAAAAGGCAGTAATCACACGTGGAAAACTTTTTTTTTTTAAAGAAACCTGGAAAGTACAGGAATGGTAAGAGCTGTTAGGCTTTGAAGCAGTATGGGGTTAGGGGGTGAGGCAGGAGGGACCCAGTTATAATACTTCAGTTAGGATCAATATATTTTATATGTAATATAAACACCTACATATGATGTTTGGCAACAAAAGGGATATTTAAGGAGGTTAATCTGAATTAAGATTTGCAGGGGATTACCTAGCTAGCATTAAACCCCTTTGAAGTCTCAGTATTAGAATGTCCTTAATTCAGTTTAGATTCCTTATTTCTTATATAAATTAACGTTATTTAACTCTGAATTAGAGACTTACCAATGCTTATTTTTACACCTTTATTCTGCTAGAATTAATCTGCCAGAGGTGCTTGGTGCTTTTTTCTTTTCTTTTCTTTTTTTTTTTTTTTTTTTTTTTTTTTTTTTTTAAGTAGGCTTCTGGCTGGCTTCTACTAATCAAAACAGTGTTGCTATAGAGAGGACTTCTTTTTCCTTAGCATGGTTGTCTGGGGACTTTAAAGCACTGCAGTGGCTGTTTGGTAATGCTCTATTACTTGTTGCATCTTCTAAAATATCTCTTATGTCTCATTCTTGCTAAAGTGGTGCATTCTAACTGTTCAGGTTTAAATAATATGTTATCAGATTTAAAAGCCTACTGTCCTTAGATGATCAAAGTGAACTACTTCATTTTCAGTATGTGAGGAGATGAAACATTTTGTAATAGAAACTTAAATCTCCTGCCTGTGGAATGAAATGACCTTGCATGGTACAAGATTTACATTTAAGCCAATGGGCACTAAAACCTGCTATATGCAGTTCTGTATTTCCAACTAGCTGTAACTCCATTTTGTAAAATCAAAATGGAAATTGTATTCTGAACATTTTTATTTTAGCAGATTTAAATATAGTCATATAAATCTATTAGGTGACAAAGAGAAAAAGAGAAGATTTGAAGAGTAATATGTTGAAGAGAGTGAGGATGTGTGGCAATTGTCAGAAAAGGTTCTTGAGCCGCCGCTGGGATGTTCTTGAAATGCGAAACAGTAACAGGGAGATGGAGATGAGTGGAAGTTTGATGTGAGTCTGAAAACCCGAATTAGAAAACAGCTGGAAACAGGTTCCAAGTGGGCTGCTCTCGTGGCAATCTATGGAGCTTGCAGCAGTTGTAGGAGTCTGTTACAGCACCATGTGTGCAAAGACTTTTAAAAAAAAAAAAGTCTTACTATATAATAATCTTTAGCAACGTTATTAATTGTTCTCTCATACAGTAAAGGGCAGACTGAGTCTGTTGCATATTTTCTGACTTGTTTAGACTGCCAAGGTGTGAATGACATTTAAATGTGATTTGAAACTTGGTACGTAACTACCATGGGGTTACTGGTGGTGATGAAGAGGAAGAGCTGTTGTGATGTAGACTTAATTGTGTACTCAGGAAAATGGCTGTTTGGAATACAAAGAAAGTTCAATAAAATGCTGCTGTATCAAAACAGAACACCAAGAGGTTTTGCTAGTGGAGAGAGAAAGCCTGGTTTCTCTTGGGACCCTGTCCTGCAACCCACACCTCAGCCACTGTGTCCTGCCAGCTCCCCTTGTTATCCCTCCACTGCAGGTTACTGCCCACCTCCCTCATTTGGCTGGGAAGAGCAGCGTGTTGCGGATGCCTGGATTTTGGTGTGCTGTCCTTGTGGTTGTGTTTCAGGGTAGGGCTTGAATTATTGTTGCCATCCTCGGAGGGGAGGAGAAGGACGGGTAATAGAACGTTAATTTGGGTCTTTCTTCTCTGCCAGACATGAGCATTGTAGAAATGTCACATACTCAGGAGACAAATTGATCTTTCCATCAAACTTCGAGGCATCAACATTTTTTTAAAATTTATTGGAGGAGTGGAGACAGGCGTGGACAGATGGTGCTTGTGGATGTCATGACTTCTTGAGGCATCATCCTATTTCTGGTTTTGGTGTGGATTCTAATGTTCAGTTTTATTATAGTGCTATAGCTTTTGTAATTTTGAAGAAACTGTTTTGTTTTGATAGGACAGAAAATAAAGCAAGCTGATGTTCAAAGTAATGCTAGAATCTACAGATATTAGTTAGGTGATTGTGTTTAAATTTATAGTGAAATGACATGAGGTAGTGGAAGTAGAAGGAAGCATAGTGGGCCCCTGTTGATTGACCTAAGCAACTCACTTAATCTTGGCCTTTTGGCATCCAAAGCAAAATTAAAATTTGATTCATAAAAATCCTCTTTCAAAATGAATTAATTTGAATAGGAATCAGGACATCCACACATGAGGCTATTCAGAAATGGATACCAGAGTGTAAATTTTTGCTATCCTGTAATCCAGGTTATCATTCAAAAATAGGCAAGTCCTATTAAGTAGGATTTAACAGCCTATCAAAGTTTAGAACTTAAAAATCTGTGAAATACACGTTCCTAGTGACAAGTACTACATACCTGTAACAAAGTATTTGTTGTTGGAGTCTCCATTGTAAGAATGGGTGCAGAAATGCATCTCAAAGAATCTCTGAATGATCTCATTAGTAATGTTTTCATTAGTGTGCCTTTATCTCTCTGCATTTCTCCATATGACTGCTAAAATGCTGTTGAAGTGTTCTTCCAAGATAACCATGACTTAATGTAAGCATCTTGATATGTTCAGATAACTTTTTAATCAAACTTGAAAGTGTTCATATTTCATATCAGCAGATTAATTTCTCAATAGTTCCATGGAACTACAATATATACTTTTTTTTACTATTCTTCAATAAAAAGTAAAATGTAAGGATGAAATTTAATGAGGATCCAGTAAAACTCTAAATACAGTTAGGGTCTACTGCCTAAATGCATACATTTTTATTTCTGCAGAATTTACTTCTCTTATTAAACTAATGCTTCAGTTTTATCATTTAAACAGAGTTGTGACATGGGTGGTCAAAACCAGGGATGAGCGGAATGATGTGTGACCATCTGACATTAACCATTTATGAAAAACAGTGAAACGTATCTACAGTGGAAAAGGGGAGAAAAAGGCTGTTAAAAAGTGGTCTTGGTTCAAAGGCAAAACATAGGCAATTTAAAAGTGATCAGTGCAAGTGCGGGCCTGTTTTAAAGCACCATCCGGATAACCATTTCTTAGGATATATCAGGTGAAAACTAAAGCAAGTAAGGTAGTGATTTTCCTGTAAGGCTTCATGAATACCACAGTTTTTTCACATGCTTATGATAYTGAAATGTTTTAACTGGAAACAATATAATTTTTATAGGTATACTTTTCTTTTATAAAAATTCTTATTRTAACTGCTTTATTAATTAACCGGGCCTATGGCATCTTTGGGGAACACTCCCTAACGCTATAGTCTATTTAACCGCAGATGGAGAAGGCCTTTACAAAAGGAAGAATGAGTTATTGTTAATATGTGATGATGCTGAAGCTAAACTTGGTCTCAGCTGAGAGCAGGAAGAAATTCRGTTTGTCTGCTGTATTTGTTGTATCCTTTCTTTCCTATATCCAGTTTGCTTTTTCAGCAATATGATTTTAGAAGCTTTTAGAAATAATGGCCACATTCACATCAAATTGTGAATTCAAAGGTTGATAGAAACTGCACTCTCAGCTTACTTCTGAATCTCAGGAAAACCCAACTGCTGCTAGATAATGCTTTGTATGCTGTAAGATATATCATCCTTTTGATGGGGAACAAACAATAGATCCCAGTAGTGCATGACTGCTAAAACATTACTGAGCTAGCAAAATTCATACTCTTAATATCCTGGGCTTGACTTCAGCATTTTCATTTGTTGAAACCTGTAGCTCAGGTAGCCATTTCTGCTGCATGATTCATGCCGTGGTTGTATGATTACATTGGATTTCCTGTCTAAAACGATACATTTTTAAGAAACAGAAAGACTTTCCCATAGTTGGTAGTTACTAAAACGAAAAATGTGCATATGTACTTATCTTATGAACTAAGTGTTTTCTTATTGTGTGCTATACCTGTACACGTTCCCCTTAGGAAGATAATCATTTTTGGCACTTCTTTTGGCCGGGAAGCGTAACTCGTTAGCCTAAACTTAAGCTGTGTTTAAGCAGAGTTCATTGTCCTTGAAAGAGGACAGTGTTCTTTCTGCTGTGGTGCTTTTGCCAACGTCTTTGGCCAGGTGCTGTGTTTTCTGTCTCGGAGGCAGCAGTCCCCTGAGAAGGCATTTTGGGCCAGTATACACTTGGCTCAGTTACTAGGCCACCTTGTGTAGCCATCCCCAGCCCCTTGTTCCAAGCAGCAAAAAAGCATGATTTACCTGGACTCTGACTACATCAGCAGGACCCAGTCCTATTTCTGCTTATCACTGTGGAAGCTCTGGCAAAACAAAGCACCTGGGAAGGCTTTCCTGAAGCTCCTGGGGACTGGCAACTCAAAAGTAGCTTTTTTTTTTTTTTTTTTTTACACACAGAGATATGTACATTTAGGTAAAAGAGTAAGTTTCTGGAGTAAAGGTTTAAAGCACAGAGACCTGCCCAGACAGTTACTTATATTTTAATTTTTTTCTTAATGCTTGGGAGTTGTCAGCCCAGCCAACTTCCTTTTCTGGTTAAGGAAGGATTGCTTCTCTCCATTCCCGAATACTTCAGGGCATCAGCTGACATAGGTTCCCTTCTCTTGTTGTTTGGACTTAAAGGAAGTAGTTTCCTTTGACCTTACTGTTTATGAAAGTTGCTTTCCTTCCTCCCCCCTCTCTTTAATTTCTGGGAGAAATGTATCCCGCCTGGCTCTTGGGATCTATCTACATGTTTCTTAAATTAATGGTTCTGCTAAGATTTCTTTGCAGACTTTCACTATTTCCATGTACACACATGCCTCCTCTGCTTTAATTCTGTACTGCTTATCACACAGGCAGTCTGAGGACCGGGAGTATTTAGAAAAAAATATTAAAAATAGACGTTCCACAACACTGTGTACCAAAAGTGTCTGCATGGCTAAAACCTTTTAATGTATAATGCATACATGTTAACAAGATAAGAGGACACAGTTGCTTTAAAATTAAATACTGGCTTGTAGCAGAGTAAAAAAAAAAATTCCCATGGTCATTACCTAGAAAATGCAGCAATTGGGAAGGAATGTGTTGTGTGAAATAAATAACACAAAGGCATCTTGATAACATGTGTCTGGTGTTACATTAGCGTATTGCGCTAGAAGGTTTTTGAAGCAAAAAGAAACAGGGCACACAAATTTTCACAGCTACGTTTTGCACTTCAGGTAAGTCTAATGCAAATGAGATGGAAAGTGGTGACACTAGACTAATAGCGCTGTTTAGCCCTTAATACACTGTACTTAATAATGACTCTGTACTTAACATTTTCAGAAGAAGGGTAAAACAATTCACTCCACAGGAGGCCTCATGGCTTTTTGTTTCCTGTTTTTCAAAAATGAATATTCAGACTAAGACAAATCAGGGAGTATAATGAAACAAGATAAGCATCTAATGTAAATTACTTCCAGTGAAAGATCACTCCATGTCATAAAACAGCAGCTGCAGACAGTTGTTTCTTGAAAAAGTAATGGTGGTATAATATAAAGACTCTGAAATTACAGCAGGTTGATGCATCTGTATAATCCAAACATAGGCAAATTGAGAGCAAATGCCTTCTGTAAAGTGAGAGCTAGTTCTTGTCCCATAGATCTTCTTCCAATCATCTTAGGTGGAAAGTAAGGCCACGACTGGGACTGATCTTAATTTTGTCAAATGGGACTGCCAACATGTCCAGCTCCCATTATTTCAATGTTATGGGGAAAGCCAAGAGATGACTCAATATTTACTTATTATTACAATCCCAAGTCAGGCATTGTAGTAGTAATAATAATAATAAAAAGTGGAGAATAGAAACATAGCCCAGTCTGCCTCTACTTGATAATCTAGATTCAAGTAAAATAAACTTGTATATCAGCTCCTGTTGAATAAATGACTAGGGCTCAAACATATATTCTGCATCTGCAGTGATAAAATGGCAGCACTCTTCGTTGCCTTTCCATTTGTGATTTGTCCATACTGATGACAAACTTTTTCTAGCTGAGTGCACTGCTTATGGTGCAGGTTCCTGTCAGTGTGAATTTGATTCATTTTACCTTATTGCACCAAAGATTAAATCATGTCATTTCTATCTGTGGCTACATGTGGTTGATTTGTGGTATATGTCTAACTGGTGAATACATAACATAAGATTGATTACGATAGCATTTCTGAGAGTGTAATGATAACTTCTTATGGCTTTCAACTCTGTCATTGTGCTGGCGTCATGCTGTTCTGAAATGAAAGGCAGTTTGGGAACTCCTGTTATACCTGTCATACTATCTTGCAGGAAAAGGTGGGGAGAGTAGCAATATTCAAACGAAGTGGGGGGGGATCACATTTATTCGTTATATTTGTCTGTAACATAAAAACGGTCAAAGTATTCAGATGTTTCACAACACCCTATAGAAAAGAACATATTCAAGATAGTACGGTGAATGGAGCTCTATAATAGCTGAAAATGAATAAACTCAAATCTGCATTTGAGTGTTAATGCAACATTAAATCTAAGAGGGTTTTTTTAGTATCTGAATTTTGAAAGGTCCGTTTTCATGTTGCATTTGAGACCGTGAAGCGTGTTGGATTGCCTGTGACCATCTTCTCAGATACACAGTGGCTCCACTTTTTAAAAGCGGTTAGTGATTTGGGTGCCCATTTAAAGGCATCAGAATAATAGGATTCTTCAAAACCTGTTGGCTATATGGCCTGTGTGGTTTTTTTTTTTTATTTTGACAAAATAGCCCACTGATACTCTTAAAGCTGCTTAAAGCCTGTGTCAGCCAGCATTCAGAATCTAAGCAGACAAAAGAAATACAGAGTAGATGAAATGAAAATTCAAAGATACCATAGAAATTCAGTAGCAGGTCTGGGAATGTCTTTCTAATACTTTGGGTCCCTTGATTCATCTTCTTCAGAAGCAATGAAACATCTGGCATGCTTGACTTGTGGCTATGCTATTTATTTTTTGTATGTATTTCCTCTGAATAATCTGACCAAAACAGAAAAAAGTGTTACGTCAAATGTGGAATTTGCCTGTGGTCCGAGTCATGGGAAAAAAAGGTAGTGCTCGCTCCTGAGGAAGTGAGTCGTTTGATGTCCTTCATCTCAGAACCCAATGGGCTAAAGATGGATGCTCTATATCAAAAGAAATCCTAAAAGCTTCTCTTTTCTTCTAGAACTGATCAATCGCAGAAAGGTCCATAAAAAGTGTCCCAGTGGAAACGGGCATTAAATATCCAGGAATCTTCCTACAGTAAGTGAAAGTCTAATGACCACTAGATGCTTTCAAAGTTATATTGCCTACTTTGCATCTTCACAATTTTTTTTCTTTGTTTTCCACCCATACGCTGTCTTTTTTTTTTTTTTTTTTTTTTTTTTTTTTTTTTTTTTTTTTTTTTTTTTTTTTTTTTTTTTTTTTTTTTTTTGAAAGGACATGCAGCTTTTAGCTTGTGGCCACAGCGTGTTTTATTGAAGCCACTGGGCATACCTTCTGTTTTCCTTTCATTCCAAAGTGGAGGAGGAGTGAACTATCCTCCCTGCTTACATAGTGATAGCTAAAACCACGGAAGATCCTCTCCAAAGACTGCACTAAATGTAGGTGCTGTGGTTGATTAACTATGGTTGTAACAATGTACTTTTCAATCAGTTGGAATAGGCAGAGAGCACAACAGAGCCACAAACACAGCAAGAAATAAACTTCTTGCCTTTCTCCCAGGGTCATGCAATAGGAAGAACATTTTAAAGAGCATTGGCTGTGCTGACAGTGTTGGAACAGTGACTCTTGTGGAACATCCGACTCTTGCCTTGACGTTTTGTGCTCAGAGAGGTCTCTTCATATGTCCCCTGTAAGCAGAATCGACAGAATACTCAACTACTGAATCTCTGTTTCTGACCAGCTCATGACTCCAAATAACAGCAAACCACGTAGGCTAACAAGATGTTGATTGTCAAAGATCGTTCAAATGCAATGATCATGTTTTTTACTCTGTGTTAACTGGGCCTTCCTATTTGTATAGCAGTGTTTGCAAGTACTACGTAAAAGCTGGGTAAGTTAATTAAGCTGTTCAAATAATGTGTACAATACTTCAAATGAAAAGCAGATTTGATTTGTCTCTAACCACTGTACGAATACATTATGGACTGGATTGTCATATCCCTTGAAGATACAGTAGTCAGAAAACCACACTGACCATTAATTGAGTGCTAATGGCAGATACTACTATCTGGAATTAATTGCTGGTTGGTATATAAATTTATATATTTTATCTTGCACCTCAGGCATTTAAATAAAGGGACGGTAGTTTCATGTGTTCTGATATGGTTTCTAAGGCACCTTTCCTAGTTTCTTCCTTAAGCTCAACAAAAACTGTTTACTGAAAGTCGCTTCCTGCTGTTGGTGGTGTTTTCGAATGAGGCATGCTTAAGAAAACTGTTCCTCATGCAGTTTTCAGGTCTTGTGCACTTCAGCTGCTGCTCCAGTCAGTATGTAGATGTTCCCTTAATTTAATTGAAACTAGATTTTTTTTAAGAGAAGGGGATCAGTAAAAATCTAATGTTTTCACTGGGTATAGTTCATGCTGATAAGCAAATTGAAACAATTGCTGTCCTGAACATATAAGCAGATACGAATTTTGTGGCAGTGAAGTATATTCAAAGTATGCATCAGCTCGCAAAGAAAAGCACTACTTGAAAGTACTGACCTAACTCTTGTCTAATTTGTGCCTCCCACCTTTCTACCAAGCACTTTCTGAGCCTGATCAAGGTGGGCTGTAGTGCCCACCTTGCAAACTCTCATTTTTTGCATTGATAAAGCATGCATTATTTCTGATGAGTAATTCCATAGACCTTGTATTCCTGGAAACTGCAAGCCAAGGAGTCCTCYGAAGCTACAGAAAATCACCTTTTGATAGTTCATGTTGTTTGGAAGCTAAGTATAGGATCAAATAAGAAGGTTAGGCAGAGAGGGCTGGATTATGGACAATTATCTTGTTCCAGAGAGATCTGGGGGATGATGCTTGGTTTTGGTTAAATCTGTTAACTCATCCCAAGGAAAATTAAGTTCTACTTGCCCAAATTATCTATGGTATGGATCATGTGCCTTGCATCACATGCTTTCTCTGGTCATTGTGGGTGACAAATCTGTGTGACAGAGGTCTCTCAAATGCATGATAGTTGCAGTAGGAAGGGAAAAAGGAAAAGAGGGAATAGAGAGGAAAGTCAGACTCTGACAAGAGGTTTTTTGTTTGCTTGTTTTGTGAAAATAAGCTGAGTAGTATAACATGCAGCAAAAATCAAAGACCAGTTTTGCAAATATCCGYGTGATATTTCACGCATCTTTACAGTCTTGTGTGTAATGTTTGCATACCTGCCTTGCCTACAGGTCCCTTCACTAGAATGCTGTAATTGCACCCTTGGGGACCGGTATTTTGCAGCGCTCTCCAGAATCACTTCATTGTACACTTCTGTAACTTCACTTGCTCTTTTCTAATTACAGAGACTACTAGAAGCAGAGGGGGGGATCCTCTCAGTTTCAACTGAAGAGCTTGTCTACTTCAAACTGAGCATCGCTTCATTGTAAATTTTTTTTTTTTTTTTTTTTTTTGTAAAAAGAAATGGGAGGGAAATCGTGGTGTAACTTTCCTTCAGTAAATGCAACACTTTTTGTCCTATTTTTACTGTGAAACTTGCTAGGAAATTGAGTTCAGAGTACTGAGGACACAGTTCAGAAGCTTTGAACCCCAGCGTACCTGCTTTACTGAAGAAGAATAATGAAGCAGAATAGCCACAACTGCTGGAATAGTTTGACTCTCTTGAATTGCATCAGCTTTAGACAACTAGATTTGAACTGTGACATGTGAAACAATGTTGTAAACAGCACGGCTGTGTGCACAGTCAAAGTGAAGTCCCTCTCTTCATCCTGCCTTTCCCTGTAAGTYTTTCTAGCTTAGAATTCAACACAAGCTTCTTTCTCACCAATAAGAATGAATTTTGATAACTTTGAAATGTCTAGACATCTGAACTTCAACTCCACGCTGACCCTGACGCATATCTTTTTTGAATTTCTATTATCTACATCTGATGCGATCTATTCAGTTCACATAGCAGTTTGTTTCCAATTAAAATTTTAAGTTGTAAAAAGGTCCTGGAGAATTTGAAGTGTTTTTAGTAGGGATAGGAGAACTAGTTCAGGCAAAATAAGATTCAATTCAAGTGTGGGTAGAGTTTATGGAATTGTAGGGTTTTAGTTTTTTGTGGTGGTTTTTTTTTTGGTGTGTGGTGGTTTTTTTGGTGGTTTGTTTTTTTGTTTGTTTGGTTTTTTGTGGTTTTTTTTTTTTTTTTTTTTTTTTTTTTTTTTTTTCTCGCACTCCTCTGTAATTCCTAATTTTGGACAGAACAGATGGACTGAAATTCTCTCTCTTCCCTAGTTTCCCTTACGGGAGAAGGCACATTCACAGGGACAGATTCACTGGTATATTTGAAGTAGGGAACTGGCCTGCTGCATTTCTGACCGACTGAAATCTGGAATGGAACAAGAAAGTGAGCTTTTGCATGACTCTCTAGCCAATGGAAAAAATATCTCCCATTTAAAAAAAAAAAAAAAAAAAAAAAAAAAAAAAAAAAAAAAAAAAAAAAAAAAAGCCAAGATACGTATAAGGATCAAGTCATTAATCAAAAGGAAATGATACAGATGTGTTGATTAATGTTGGATAAAACAAAGAGGAATTCCCCTCCAAGGTGGCTTAGAAATACTATGCTGGTGATGTGCCTGTATCCCAGATCAGATGGAAATAATGTAGAAGGTCTGGGTTTGCCTGAGCTCTGACTATGTGAGTGCAGTGCTGTCCTCGCTGATCCAGGAACCTTGTTGCACAGCTTCTGCACTTATGCAGTGAATCAAATTCAGGTTTAGGCAAGCACAGTAACTACTGCATACAGGGACAGATTAACTTCATTGTCCAAGTGAAGTAATGACTGTACTATGCCTGCTCAGCTCTGGTTAAAAATGAAATGAAGCAAAATCAGTTCATCCATGAAGATAAACAGAATCCTGGCAGGTTAAGCTGTAGAGCTGATGTCTCRGGAGAAGATGCCAAAGAAGTTGCGATATAACACAAGCTAGGGCTGCAGACCTTAAGTAGCCCTGGTGGGGACATTCAGCCCCAGTAGAGATCTCTGACTCAGTGGCTTGGCCGTACCACTCTTTGAGCAGCCACATCCAATGACAGTTGGGATTAATTTGTGGCTGGTGACAGCAGAGACTAAGACAACCTCAAAATGTTTTTCCCCAAAGATGCCCAGTTTCTGTGAAATCCTCTTTGTGACAACAGGCTTAGGCAAAAGAAAGAGTGTTTAGCTTTTATAATGCTCTTTTCTTGTCTAAGCACTTGGAAGTGAGATCCATTGGAGGGCTTCTAGACAAACCAAGGTGGGCTCAGGAACTCTTTCCTGAGCTGAATGTAGTTGGAGACCAGGAAAGGAGTCAAATAAAGTGTTAGACGAGTTGACACTGCTCCTGTTCTTGCCTGGCTGTCTGTTGCGGCCAGCGTTGGAGATGGCAAACTGGTCTTGATGAACCCTTGCTTGAACCAGTATGATAGCTCTTTGCTCATCGTGTGGCACGTAGTGCTTTACAAAGGTGAAGGAGACCCACAGCCCTGAAAGGCAGACTTCCTGCAATTACTGGATCTAAATTCTAGTAAGTACCCATCTATGGCAGAGAAGAGAATAAATATTATACACTAACTCTACTATGTAAGAAAATTATTTAATAAGCCCTTTAATGTCTACACTTAAACGCTAGCCAGCTGGCTTGGTAACTACAGGGAAGAGAGGCTACACTTTTCCTTTAACAACTTGTTTTCATTCAAGCAAGCTAAATTTTTGCAAGATCAATATGAGATGAACAGAAAATATTTGATTACCTCAGGAGCTGCCAGTGTCTGGTTTTTTTTGTTTGTTTGTTTGTTTTTTTGTTCCCCCCCCAAGCTGACATAAATAACGTCTGGGGCAGCAAATATACATACTTCTACTTTTTATTTTTTAACATTATTCATGGACTGAAACTTAACTTGAAATTGAAACAATAAGAGGAGTTAGAATTCTACAAAAGCACCACTTCAATTTGCAGTATAGAAACAACTGAAACTGCCAACTGGAATGAAGTTCACCAGCATACTGAAGGCAGAGAGCATGTGTAGCGTGATACAAAGTACAGTGAAACTTGCTTGTAAATCACACTGCCTTTTAAAATTCAAGTCCTTATTTCTGGCAAAGTAGTATGCTTCTGAAGTATTACCCCATGCCTGAAATTACTGTACCTAACAAATATTGTTGTCTGTTTGTGGAAGAAACTGGGAGAAAGGTGAACCAGGCAAATTGTCTAAGAATAAACAGCTTGTGCTGTAGATCTGGGGTGGATGTTGCAGTCAATTTTGTACCTTGCTTGTGTCCCGTCTAGGCGAGAATTCTGAAATTTCCAAGTTCTTTAAATATCAGATGTTATTACTAAATCTCAAATGACTTTATGAAAGGTCACTACCTTCACACTTGCTTTACAGGCGGTTGTACTCATACTTGGTAAGTCCTCAGAGCAGGAACAACAAGAATACATCCTACATTTTCTATCCTGTGCTCTGAAAGTGCTTTTAAAATGTAGTAGTGTTACCTACCTAGCAATTGTCCCCAGCAACCTCTTGAGATCTGAGCTATTAACTACCAGTGAATGAGTATATGTGCTGCGGCCTTTAACCTCATCTTTGGGTTCTCATTTCTGATGTTTCTCTCAATAACTTCACTGGTTTCTTTTTCTTTTTTTTTTAAACTGTCACTGAGATTTTTTTTTTTTTCCAGAGCTGTGTCTCACATTTTTGGGCTGTATCCCTGGGATAGAAATACTTACCTTTTCTTTCATATCTCATGTGCAATTTGTTGGTCCTGACAATTCCTTTCATTCTGAAAAATATTGCTTTAGAGAAATCAGCTTTATAAACCGAGCAGCAACTCAGACTATTTTTGTCTGTAGCTGTTCCAAAGAAATACCAGTTGCCAACTTGTCTTGAATGCTGCAACAGTAATCAGCACCTCCAGGTAATGGCTTCTGACACACTTTTGTACAAAATATTGCTGAAAACTCATGATCTGGCTCTTCTTTTTAGGCAAACAAAGGAAAATGCTGGGGGGAGAGAAAAGATGAAAGCATTTACTTCATCCCCCTTGGAATAAGGGCTGTGAAAAGGGATGTCAACACGGGATCCTGAACTTGCTGAGGATGAGCAAAGGGACACTGTTGTTGTGTCTCTCCAAAGGAGCTGTCACCTTAACTTATGATGCTCTGCTATGGCAGACTGCCACCCCCCACATGGGTATACTTGAAGTGAACAGGCTAGAAGTGGTTCAACTTGCCAGGCAAACCAGCTTGGATAATGTCAAGGAGGGGGAAAAAAGGAAGGAAGCTTGCTTGTCAATGTGAAGAGAATAAATAAAAAAATTAATTAAACCTTTCCCATCTGTGTGCCAGTAACTCGAAAACTGACCTAGTGGCTTTTAACACCACCCCACCCCCGCTTTTTTTTGTCAGGCTTTTGAGAGTGAAAAAGTTTTAAAACATGTCCTTTAAAATTCAACTTGTGTAGGTGGGGATGTAGTCAACTTTTCTCTCTTCTTGCCTGAATGCATCTGAGGGAGATGGAGCACGTGTACCAATACGATACCTACAGTAACCTGGGGAGTGCATGGGTGTCCCTGGGGAGAAGGTGTGATTACTGACCCTACACAGCATGGAGGCCAGCTTCCCTAGGTGCTATGGATCATGTGGAGCTTTGGAAGTAATGTTCCCTCTCCCTCTTCATTTTCATGGGACGGACAAAGTTTTTGCCCCAAGAGCCTTACAGCTTGGAGTTGAAGGTACTTTGCCTGTGTGCAACAACGTCTGGCACAAAGAGGTCCTTCAGCTTCGTTTTTTGTCTAGCATCATTCCAGACATAATTTCTAATCAAATAAAGCTATAGTGAATACATTGTAATGATGATGACTAGCTTGTCTGATCTGAACAAGACAACCTCTTCCTTTGAATGTGGCTAGAAGGAAAAAGACCTTTTCTCTCTCTCTCTTTTTTTTTTTTTTTTTTTAAAAAAAAAAAAAAAAAAAGTGTAGTGTTCAGACAACTTCAGAGAAAGCCTTTGAATTGGCCTTAAACCAGCTATGTATCAGACAGAGAAGGGAGCCCATGGAAAGGTACAGAAAACCAAACCACTCTCTCCACCTAGCTGATGAGGCAAAGCTGGCCACAGCAGATGGCTGCTTTGGATGCGAGAGCGTGAGGCACGGTGGAAGTACAAGGAGGAGAAGGGATGGAAACTGCGCTTTGCCTTGCTGATGGGCAGGTCCTCCTGAGCAACTGAAAGGCTGTAGCTGGGCAGTGAGACTACTAGCAGGACAAGAGGTTTCTGCTTGCTTGCTTGCTTCTGCTTGTAAGGTGTGAGACAGCATTGTGCCACAATGACTCCCACCTTTATAAACCTACAAGTCTTCAACTTGTCATGATGGCTGCTTGAGCACAAGTGCTGCAAACACAAATGGTTCACTCTGGGAGTGAAGACTGTCCACTAGTGAAGAGATCAGTTGGGAGCATCAAGTAATTTTTGACAGTGCTGGGTGACATTTGACTGTATGCACTAATGTTAATGTTCAGGTATCAGATGTCCGTGGATGTTTAAAATAATGTATTTAAAATTGAGTATAGTTAATAAGTCTTAGGGAACGGGTGGGAAATACCATATGCAGCAAGAATATGCTTTGTCTTATCTGGTTACATAGAAATGTATTAATATCAGGGGAAAATCACAGCACTTTATGAGTTTAAACTAAATCTYGTTTGTGTCTCATTATAAGATACAGGTCTATTTAATTTTCTTTTATTCTCTCTCTCTCTCTCTCTTTTTTTTTTTTTTTTTTTTTTTTTTTTAGGTTAAAGAACCGACCATGCTCTCCCTGCCCTGGCCAAATCTCTACCAAGCCAAGCAAAACCCTTCTTTTTATCCTTCTTTGATACTATAATGCTTTATACAGGACCAATGTAAAATCCTTTCTTCTACCCTTGCCACCTGACATCTTAGAAATAGGATTTATCTATGAATGTTTATTCTTTTCTATCCTCTATTCTAATAGTGTAAATATTTGACTTCACAGTTGTGAAGTTAGTATAAACTTCACAGTAAAAACTTGGCTTAATTAAAAACATCAAAATACGTGTCAACTTTGTGTATATACAAGAGGATGGGTTGGAATTAGCTACCTACAAATGCTGCTGCACATGTTTTAATGTCTCTTTATTCCTTTTTGCAGAATGTCTTTCAAAGGTGGATTTTGCAGCAGGTACAATAGCATTTATGTAAAATTAGATAATGGGAATGAAAGTTTCTATTCTATCAGGCACCTCTAAATACAGAAAGTTAGGACGTATCCTAAAACTTCCTTTAAATATACTTTCTAAAAATATGCTGTCACATGTGGTGTAAGATACACCAGTACAAGTATGTCATAAATGCAGCTGAATTTTAAATACCCTCTTGTTTTTATGCCTGCAATCATCTCAAAGCACAAAAAAACATCTAGAGGTCAACCTAAATGAAATAGTGATACAATCAGTTAGCTTGGCATATAAATTTTTCATTTGCAGTAGAAATTGCTTAAAGATGTAAAAGAAGAGATCATCTTGAAAACTTGCTGGAAGTAGAAAATAAATGTATGGAGAAAAGTACGTGGATTACTTTGATCCATGACAGTTTTGTGTTTGATATTATGGTTAAATTTTATAGTTGTCCTGGAAATTTTTTTTTTTTTTTTTTTTTTTTTAATGTAAGACTATCCAGGATAATTAGTTGAGGGGGGTGAAGGTTACACCACAGGATGAGACATTCATTGGTAGTAGAGTCTGGGTAAATAGAAAGCTAGATTGCAAACAGCAGCACTTTAGGTTTTATACAATGTAATGCCAGGTGCAGCTTGATTTCATAAAACAATAACCCCTGGCTGATGGAGTGTAATATGGCACATCTTCAAGAATAAATGAGACAAAATATTCCAATTACAGACTAATCTTACTTCTTTCTATCCTGAGCCAAGTATTTGCCTCAATTGTTCAGCAACAAATTACCCCAGCAGCAGAGAACTACCACAGAGGATAACAAAGCGGTGTCTGCTCAGAGAGATTAACTGTTGATCAGATTCTCATATTGCGAGTTCTTGAAGGAAAAAAAGCAAACTAATTCACAGCAGATGAGACACTGATGTCTTGTTCTTTGTCTTCAGAGGAGCCTTCTGTGCTGTGTTCACCAGGATTTTTTTGGAAGCTGCTTTTTGAAGATTTGTGCGTGCCTTCTGCACAACACATGGTGCAATAAAAAAAAAAAAATCAAACCTACAGGAACAGTTTTATGGGGAGTGGGAAAATCTTAGAAGTGTTGAGCAGTGACAATTAATGCATGTATTCAGCACCTCTGAGAGATTTAATTAATGATTTGGCATTAACTCTTTCATGTATACATCTCATCAGAATATATTCCTTTTTCTGTTCTTTTGGATTGTGGTTTTAAGACTGAGGCTGACTTTCCCCTGCATGCTGCAGAGGTGAATTTATAAAGAGGCAAAACTGAGATGTGGAGAGACAACCAATGGAGATACGACTTTCAGCCATACCGTGAATATAAATCTATTATTGTGTTGAAGAAGTTTTAGTGAATGATATTAATGTATGTACTGCAGTTGGACTTACTCCTTTTTTCCCTGAACTTCAGTATTCCCCCTCCCCACCCACTAAAAATATTTTTATGTAGCTACTCTAATGATAGCCTTTCTGTGTTTTCTTCAGTCAGAGCTGTGGGTCCCTCGCAGTCATCCCTGGCATCCACTGGGGATTGGATGGATATGTGATTCCTCATTTGCTTACAGCTGATTAAATGAATGTTTTTGATCCACACAGACCCATTATAGAGTTTGAAATGCTTCGCAGTCAGGTACTGTTGCAGCAACGATCAACTAGTTTGTAAATATTTTCTACAACTTAAAAATGTATCATTACCATGTTGGAAACAGCCCCTTGACATGATGTGTATGTATTTTAGACTATGAAGACCAGCTGTATTTTTAAATGTGTAAAACCACTGCATTGGAATATCTATATGCAGATGGCAGAACAAATTCGGCCAAAATTTTCAGTGAGTGGTTAACAGCCATTATTTGGAGAAATTCAGGGTTTAACCTAGCATGGTATCTTAGTACAACATTTCACCTGTGTCTTCTCTATTATTAAACACCCACATCTAGGTTAACTGAGCTGCTTAGCAAGCACAGGTTGTTAAAGAGAGTTCCTGACATCAGCTATTTCCTTGCTCTTTTGGAAATATTCTCTTGAGGGAGACCAAGCAGTATTTAAAACAAAACCCAGCAACCTTACATGGTCCTGAGTTATTCCTGGGACAGCCTAGACAGTGACTGCTGATGATTCTCTGTCTGCTTACCCCTCGGTTTAAAAATACAGGTTTTGTTGACTTTGTTTCAGATTGTATTGAGCAGCATGCTCTAAATCACTTTGGGTAACAGTCACTGAAAGTCTGAGGTAGCTGGAAAGCCACAGCAACATTATGGAACTATGTGAAAAACCCTTGAAGAAAGTGATTTTCAGAATATTAAAAGAGGCTCAGAGTTATGGGACTTTGATGAAATGTGGCAGTTCACTGTGTTTAGGTGGTGGTTGTTAAATAACGTAAATGTAACAAGCAAGAGGGTTTAATGAGGGTAACTCCTGTTTGTTTAAGAGGGTGGGATTATTGGGTTTCAGCTGCTTAGGTCATGGATAGCTCTCGCGAGTAGAGACGAGAAAAGTAAGATGCAAATCCAAAGGTGCTGATGAAAATCAAACCTTTGGAAAACCAGTGTAACCAGCATTTGATCAAGTGCTGGACCTCCTCAGGAGGGTAGCACAGGTGAATGAGTTGCCTTCAGCTGGAAATACTGAGTTACTTCAAAACAGCAAACCAAAGAATGACTTTGCTGTTATTTTCCCTGTGCATTGTGAGTAATCGAGTGCACTCACGTTGCCATTTTGGCTCCAGCAAGATGTGCGCCAATGCGTAGTAGGTCCACTGCCTCATGTGCAGATTGTCTGTAATGCTATAAACTAGATTATCAAGGTGTTTGCCAATGCTTTGGATTCTCAAAACGCCTGTCTATCCTTGAGATATCTGCAATCAGCCAACTGCTATAGACTCGGCCAGCCAATGCTGTTTGGCAAATAGGAAGGCGGTCTCGTTATAGATGTTTTGATTTAACATACCTGCTCAGAAATGTGGATGACTGTTCATTTAGCTAGTGAGATATTAAGGCTAATATTTCAACAGGTTGTGATTTGGGTTTGGAATTATGGCATGGTAATTTTTTTTTTTTTCCTGGAGCGATTTAAAGTGTAATTGAGCATTTCTGTAAGTTTAGTTGTTTCAAAACCCCATGTATTCACTTCACAAACTGTTCTAACAATCCACATTCATGTGAATGCATACCTCTTACACTAACAATGTCTAAAAGGCTCCTGCTTGCTTTCTCCTTTCATTTAAATAAAAACTTCAGGGGAAAAAAACCCAACTTTTTTTTCCATGCTTCCTGACAGGAAATTGTTTCAAATTTGAGCTTTTCCCCCTCTCTCCCAGAGTACAGGTGCTCCTTTGCAGAGCACCTGTAGTTGGTAATTCTCATTGGGAAGGTATTGTTACTATGGCTTCAAGTAAGTCTTTGTGCATTGTATTGGAAAACAGTCCTGAATCCCATAATACCAACAAGATATGGGCAGATCCAGCACTCGGAAACCTGGTTAATATAGTGTTCTGTGTCACCACGTGGCCATGAAGGACTGACTTTTGCTTCGTGGCCTGTTCTGTATCGAGGTTGTGTTCACATAGTGGAAATTTAGCATTGATCTTCAAGTCTTTGGCCAGGTGCCACACCTGTGAGAGCCAGGCTCTAAACCCAAGAGATTGCCCTGACCAGAGCTAGAAATGCTCTGTGGTGCTTCTCTTTGTTTCCTAATGGCAAGGCTTCAAAACCCATTTCTCCAGCCTGCTGTAATTCCATAGAAAAATGGGACAGACCAGGCATGCAACTCATTACTTTTGTACCTTACTGGGCTACACAGATTTTAAGTATAATGTGTTCTTTTTTTAAGGCACATGTTTCCTCAATCATAAAGTTGTATTAACACAACACAGGTATGTTGGATTATAGTACATAAAAGAATGTGGCAGTCCTGAATTCCTATCGGAGGCCTTAAAAATGCATTACTCATATATTTACAGCAAAGAAGAAGCCTTTCTACTAATGGCCTGAAATGTGTGCCAGGTCTTCAGGGCATGCTACATAATGTGGCCCTAAGAAGAAATGTCCTACTTTCAAAGATGAAGAGGTTAAGACAGTGAATTACAGAATTAGATGATGAGGAAATAATGAAGGAGACATAAGAACTAATTGCGGAGAGASATGTCACGAAAGTACTTCTAAACTTGTACGCTAGGGCAATAGAAGTGGTGCCAAACTAATTTGCACATGCACATTAAACGTATTAACCATCTTCTTTCCTTATGTAACATATCTAAATAATTAAAATGTGCTCTTTATGTACTTACTTTGCTTACTGCCATAAGCAAAGTTTAAGGGGTAAGGAAAGGTTTAGGAAAAAAAGATTTTTCTACCCCTTTAGCTGTAGAAATGATAGCCAAAGTACTGTTTTGCTTACTCCATAATCGTTTGGGCCAAATTTGAGTGAGATGTGTATTGGAAAAGTTGTAATGAAATTCATGAGAGCTCCTTTGCTTCTTCCAAGCTTAATGTGGGCTATGGTCATTATTAGTTTTGGAGCAAACTGTGTCTTCAGCATGTTGGATTTGCTGCACCCGCCATGGAGAGTGGAAATTCTCCTTTCAGAGGCAGAAATCAGATCTTTGTTCTGATGTTTTTGAATGTTTTTAAATCTATCTTATCTTTTGTAATGAATTGGGGGGCAGCTTGGAAGTCAATTCTGCCCAGGTTACATCTAAAAATGAGTGAGACAGCCTCACTGCAGCAAACTAGCTTAATTGAGATGCAGGTGTGTGCAATCACATCGTGCAGGCAATTGAGTGCAGTTGACAAGCTACCAGGCTTCAGTTCTCTGTGGGCTGTTGTAAAGAAAATATGCAGTATCCATGGTATGTTTGGGTTTTTTTAACTTTGTTTCATGTTTGTATATAGTTGTGTAGTGATGATGTTTCTGCACTGTGGTCTTTGTGTTGGAAATCATCAGGAGATAGTAAGGTCCTTTTTGTAGATTAAATCCTGGTTTTCTGTGCTAGAAACAGTTGAACAGTTGGAAGTAGCAAACTTATTTGTACCTCCAGTAGCCAAGTAGAGGCACTGTAGAGCTCATTTGTAGGACAGCTTTCAGATGACTAGCAAAGCATCACTGTGGGAAAGAGAAGTGATGTAGCAAGAAGGGTTTGACTCAGAGTCAAACTTACTATTTGCTGCAATTAAGAATAATTTGGATAACTGATCAAAAGCTTTTTTTTTTTTTAACACTTTTTTCTCTGACTTTTAATTTTGATTTTTGAAGTTCTTCATTAGTAACGTTAAAAGTGAAATGATGTTCTTAAGACATTTTCCAGTTGCAGAGGCCCTCTTCTTCTGTTTGCAGCTATGCGATGTGATGTTTCAAAGTGCTTTTTTCCCTTCAGTGCCCAACACCTCTTAATTTTATTTGGCACACAGTAAATATTTATTTTTGTTCTCCTAGAGATAAAGGATTTGCATGCAAGGTTTTTGAGTTGTTTTGAAACAATATTTGTCTTGATAATTGGATGCATTTATCCTGTTGCTGCTTTTTTTTAAAAAAGACAGTGGACTCTGTCCTTTAAAGACTTGTTTACTGAACCTAGATTCTTAGTCTAAAATATACTACATGTCACATGTTTGCAACATAAGCTGTGTGGAAGGAAAACTACAAAATTATTCCATCTACTCCATTAAATTCTTGCCAAAATGGGGTGTGTGTTGGGGGTTATTTGTTCCTTTTTTAAAGCTATTTCAACACCTGGTATTTACTCAGGAAGCCATCAAGGACTCATGTTGTTCTCAAATTGCTGCTCTTCTCTAATCTTCTTTCTGTTGCTCTTTGGATGAATGTGATAGACTGCTTTGCATGCCTAGGAAGCTTTATTTCTCACTAGGTAGAATCACGTGTTGACACCTCTCAGGGAGTCCCATATGCCAAGACACCTGATCCAGTCTTTAATGCCTACCAGATATGTGTCAGGCCTGGAAGAACCTCTTTCAAACTTTCTCTCCTGTCACTTTGCTATTTTTAAGAGCTATCTTAGTAGCATGCAGAGAGGAATAGACTATAGGAGTATAGGTTCTTATATATTCCTTTCAAGTAATAAATAAATAATGCATTCCAGTCTGTGTTACCAGCAGATGTTCATTGTTCMAGCGTTATGTTTCTAGAGGCAGTAGTTAGCCAAAGTAGTTTTATAGTACTTCAGCTATTGGGGAACAAAGAAAAAGACACTGAAACAATTCCTGGAAGGCAACTTCAAATAGTTAAGTTTTGCATGTTAGGAAAAGACAGGTGAAAGGGGAGTTAAAATTCTGAAATCATACAGTGACTTTCATATAATGAGTAGACTTCAGCCTCAATTGTCACTCTAGAAGATGAGTTCTAGTCATTAATAAACAGGATGTCTCTCTATTACGGCATACATTAATTTATTTAGCTCCTCTTTGACGAGCTGAAGATCATTGTTGACTGACTTTTCTTCAGTGTCAGTATCCTCTGACTGAAATAGTGTAATCTGTATTTCCGACTGATAAAGGAGGAACGGCACTGACTGATATGATGACTAGGATTGCAATCTTTTGATTGTAGTTTATGAAGATGTTACATTAATTGGAAAGAGACCTAGGTGGACTCTGAGTCAAACCCTTCTCTGAACAAGGTAGTGAACAATTATTGCACTGATTTGGTAGAGGACAGCCATTTCATTTCTTATTCTAGTAGTGCCTACAGGCCTAAGATGGGACCAAGGTCCCTTTGGCACAGTGCTACACAAAGAGTAAGTGGCTACTATGGCCCTGAAGAGCTTCCACCCCAATTAATTTCCATCTGATGTTTTGAAGTGTGGTAAATGTCTTAAAAAACTTTCTTAGATAACTTTTGATGGTTTAATGCTGATTTTCATTTCATTTTCATTTCACTGGCTTTCAAAGAAAGGAAATTTTTTTTTTCCCCTGTTTAAATTCTAAGAGTTTACTGAGCTTTAGCACCAAGTGCTCTTAATTCTAGTAGAATTGTTTTCTAGGGTTGTGAAATAATGGCACGACCACATGTGATGTACTGGATGTATATCTATGTATGTGCACAAACACTTCCAGAGTTATTACGGAATACTTTGTCAGCGGATATCAGTCACTAGTTGTACATGTAAAATAAAAGGATAACAAAGACTTAAAGGCATTCTAATACACCCTTCTATCTGCTGCATCAGAGAGTGATCATTGTAAATGGGATTATGCAGCAATATAACAAATGTCTTTTGGTTTCTATCCTCCAGCTGTAATCAAATAGGAAGAAAGTAGGAAAAACATTCTCTCATGCATATGGCTTTTTTCCCCATATTCTTTTTCTGTGATGGCTGTTTCACTTTTTTAATGCATTTTTTTCTTAAGCAAAGGATGAAAAATGTGTATGCTTTCTTGAAATGATGTTTAATATGATGGAATTCAGCATTCTCTTATGTCAGTGTTTCCTGCAGTTCTGCAGTTATGCATTAGGGAGGTAAACTTAGATCTATGAGATAACTCTTGTTTTGACAGCATCTAAACTTATCCATGCATTTTACATTGAACCATTTGTTGTGATATCTGAGGTAAGTATAAAAAAGTAAATTCCAGTGACCAGATTTATGCTGAGTCTGAACTCTCTTTGGGAATCTTCTACACTTGGTGCAGTTAGCTTTGTCCTTATTGTTAGTGCAGAAGTTTAGATGCATTAATTTGGGTAGAAAGCCACAAAATAACTTTGGGGGATTTTTTCCCTTTTATTCATTCCTTTTGCAGTTACATTTCCTCACTTCCATAAATAAATGTCTTGTTTGGGAAAGGTTTCTGAGGCCATTTATGTCGAGGAATGAAGCTCTCCTGCCAGCAGAAGAGGTTCTGTGTGAGACACTGGTTCTGTGCTGTATCCAACGGCTGGTTGTAACTGGTGAAAAACAGTGTAGCTGCCCACTCTTTTGGTGTCAGACTGGATTCCACTTCACACTGATTATAAGCTCAGCAAAACACTGGAGCAGGTCACTGACATCCAGAGAAGCTAAGCTTACATCTCCAAAATGGCTGCTCTGGAGCCACAGGAGCGAAGCACTGTGAAGACGCTTGCGTTGTTCAGTACACAGCCTTTGAATGGAGAGCTTTATTTCCCAGGTTGTCAATTGAAGCGTTTTACACCAACACTAAATTTTAAATGAAAGTCTCCTTCCAGCAATGTGTGGCAGAAATGCACAGCTGTACAGCCTGGTGTTACTACAAATCCATCTGCAGTGCGTGCTGCAGACCAGTTGTTCGTTTAGAGGCRGGCGTGAGGGGTAGCCTTTGAGAGAGTTCACAGCTTGGGATTTGGGGAAGGGAAGAGGAGGAACCTCCCTGCTGTCTTTTCTGAACTGTTTGTCAGCAAAGGCTGGACGTGGTCTTAGGTGAACCCCTCTGATGGGTGGGGGGAGGAGGAAGGGCTGAAAGCAAACTTCAGTTTTTGTCGGATGTTTTAAGATTCACTATCAGTTTCTGGTTTTCTGCCTTTTTAAGTCAAGAAGATGGTACAAGAATTGAATACCTGCTCTCCTCCAGTGCTTCTGCTTTATCAGTTGCTGTGCCAAAGCATGAAAATTCCTGTGACGTTACCATTTTGCTAATGGTTCATGCCCTAGTGGATACCCTCCATTGCCCTAAAATATGCAATCATTTAATTGTCATTGCAATCCTATTATATTGCCATTATGGAACGTCTGGTGGGGAAAGCTATGAACATGTTATTAGTGCTGAAAGGGACAATTTACTGAATCTCGCTAAATGCCATCACTTCTCAAAAATGAATCAAAATTACTTTATTATGCATGTCTTACTTTAATATTCTGCTCAGATAATGATTGGGAGCCATTGATCATTTTCTGAGTTGAGATTCTTTGCACAATTTTTAGTTTGTTGCAACAGTAGGAATGCTAAAAACTTCTTGACTAGGCTTCTTTCTGCATCCCCCCCTTTTTCAAAAAAAAAAAAAAGACATTTGTTATATTGCTGCATAATCCCATTTGCAATGATCACTCTCTGATGCAGCAGATAGAAGGGTGTATTAGAATGCCTTTAAGTCTTTGTTATCCCTTTATTTTACATGTACAACTAGTGACTGATATCCGCTGACAAAGTATTCCATAACAACTCTGGAAGTGTTTGTGCACATTCAATTTCCAGTTGAACTGGAATTGTGAGTATGGATTTTGAAGCCTTTTGTGTTTAGTGACCTAAGTAGCAAGTGTCATGTTCCTGTTCATAAGTTCTATACGAGTGAATCCAATCTCAGCTTCCTCCTGGCACTCTCTGTCACCAATTTTTTTTTTTTTTTTTGGCTCCTCTTTCCTTGCCTTATTTTCTGTTAGCTGTTTTGTAAACTCTTCAGAGCATAGAATACATCTCAGGGAGTATTTGAAATAACATCGTACTATGCTCTGTGCAACCTGACTTGAGGTCTCCAATTACAACCAAAGTACAAATAATTAACTTCCCACATGTGACTYTTGCACTTGACGAGGGTCGGTTGCATTTGAAGCACATGCAGCACATTCACACTGTGCTTATCAAGTGAGCTTAAAATTATAGGCTATTCCCAGAGATGGTTTGGGGGATTGGTGAAGTTGAACTTCTCATTGATTCTAGAAATTGCATTTCCTTCCATGGATGACAAGTAAGGCTGAATGGATTATTCCCTCATCTTTGAAATTACCATGCAAAGAGCTACGGGGAATCCAAAAGAAAACATCTTTGTGGAACACTATGGAGAGCAACAGGGCCTTCTCCAATGTATTATAAATGCTGGAGAAAAAGCTATTTTAACCATAATGAAAGAAAGTATCACAGAAGTCCTTTAATATCTTTATAGTTTGATGTCTTTGTAAGTGCACATAAAACAAACTAAAGAGTATTACATGCAAATTATGATTAATAATTTGAGCTTGGGGGGCATTAAAAATCTTAAGGTGTGATAATTGAGAAATGTATCAGGATTGAGAATGCAGATGTATGCTTATGCTGCAAGTGTGTCTCCAAGCAAAGCAAGAATAGTTAGTTGTGACTTTTTCTTCTTTTTAATGCATGTGGTATGTTTAGCTATTCCATATGGATTCTGCAGATATTTTTTTTTTATCCTAGATTTCTTCATGGTAATTTCAAATTTGTAGTTCTGGGCCAGCTGACACAACACAAATAGAATTATTATTACACAACTTAGTTTGGAAAAGGGGTTTTGAAAAGCAGTTTTGAATTGGCTTGTGGCAATTCTCTTGTACATAAACTCATTTTAACTGCATAAAAACTACTATATTGCACCTAGAAACTGCAGTGAATGTGCATTTAGATGTTATGAATAACTGCAGTTAAGTAGAAATGAAACTGAAATAAATCTGAATTTTATTTGCACTTTCCCTTCATTTTAATGCCACTCAAGCTGCTGCTATCTTTTTTTCTCAGAGTAACATAGCTGTTAAGGATAAAGAGTGTGTATGTGTTTATCTGTGAAATGCTGAAGTACTGTTGGCCTACATGTAACATGGTTTATAACCACAGAGGCTATGCAATGAAATTTTGACTGCTGGACATAATTTTAAAGCTGTTTGCTCCTGTCATGGAAATGCATTAMAACTAATACAAGATATGGCAGAGAAACCTGAATAACCACTTCAAAATCTAAGATTTCTGTGAATAATAAGTGATACTTATGTCTTGGCAATCAAGATGCTGTTAAAAGATAATGGTGATGGGGATGCGCACAAGGACTTGTTTCTACAGATACTAATTGGTTTCCTGCATTGTGCTTGCGGCATGCCGGAACACTTGGCTTCATGCTGTGACAATAAATGGTCCACCCAGTGAAACCATGTGAATGACCTTAATCTCTCTGGTCTGCATCAACGCCTGACTTGGAGGACCACAAGTAACTGTGGGGAAAAATTTCAAAAGCACTTGAAAGACTTAGTCAGCTTTGTCTCATTTTTGAACATGACTCACCTGCCTAGGAATCTCAGTCCACAGAAAGTTAATGTGTTTTGTCTGCCAATGCAGTCAACAGCTTCTGAAAATTTTACCATCAAAATTGTGGGTTACTGAAGGTTTTCTCCATTTATCAGGCTGTAATGGCTTTTATTGTTTTCCCTGCTGTTCTTGTTTTGTGTTGCCAACTCATTCATACCTAAACTTTTTGGACCATTTCTCTTCTGTCAACTCTCAACTTTTGTCATATACCACCACGCACAATTACCACCAAAGTGTAATTGGAAATGCTAAAAAAGGTAGTATGAGCCTGTGCATTGCCTGCCTGGCTTCTGCGGTGACTAATGAACAACCCCTCTGTCCTGAACACACTGACGTGCTGAAAAAAAGCCCAAATTCTGAACACAAAAACTCTTAGCAAAGCCATCAGGCAACTGAGCAGTTTGATTGATCATGATGGTCTTCCACAGTGCTAATACCCACCCGAGGAAGCGTGACACAGCCCAGGTTGTCCTTCCGTTGTGCGGTGCCAGTCATGGTGACCGTGGCTCGTTAATCCCTGTCTGGTGCCTGGGATCACTCTGCAGAGGCTGCTCCCCCGGGCTGGATGTCAACTGATCAGCCCTGGCCCTGTGCTAGCCTATGCAAGGATTGCCTCTGCTCTAACAAAACCAGGAAGGCAGGACACCCTGCCTGTGCTGTAGGGCTCCTGAGAAAGCATGAGACGTGTGGAAGGTGGGAATAGCTTGGGTCTCTGTGTTGAGCAGTAAAACTCAATGCCTTTGGGAAATGTGTTAGAAGTCCTGGGGACCCAAAAGAGGTGCTAGTTATCCCTGCTGTGGTGACTGGGTTGGTTTCACAGTGCTGCTAAGTGTGCTGGGAGGCCAAGTTGTTGCAGCTGTGAGGTGGATTTAGTCTTGCTGCCTTTGCTTCAGGGTTCAGAGCTCCGTCAACAGACACAGCAGTTTGCTGCACCAGTTTCTGGGCTTCTCCGAGATCTTACTGAGCTTCTGGGAACCCCCTGAGGAACCTGAGGGTGCCTGCTGCTGCCAGGTGAGGCTAAGCAGATAAGGAAGGGTAGCTCTAGCAGCTTCTAACGAACTCTGCCAGCTGTCCTTGATTGAAGGGTGCCTGCAGCCTCTCTTCTAGCTGCCCTCTCTGATTAGGGAGGGTCAAGCACCCTAGGCAGCCATTGCTCAGAGACTGGCTGGGCATCGCTCTGCTTGTGGGAGGTGGTGAGTGATTGCCTTTGCATCCTTTTTTTTTGAGCCTGGGAAAGGAGGAGGGAAGCGGATGAGGACCTAATGTGCCCTAATGCCCTGGTAGAGTATCAAAGCTGCAGGCATCCTCCTCTCAAGACCTCCTACGACTGCTGCTGGGATAAGTGGTCCTCGTGGTAGGTGCCAGAAGTATGGGTATCAGGTACTGAAAAGAAAATTTTGCCTCATCAACACTTGATTTGACATAGCAGAAAAAAAGTAAAATATTGGTGTTTTGTGTACCCTTACCCCTGCTATGAAAAGGAAGGCATAATTATATTCGCACCGTATTTTCTTCTCTGTTTCAGAAAAACAACTCTCAACATAATGATATGTCTGAGAAATGGTTTGAGTAGCCAAACACTTGTTTACTGTTTAATGGCTGAGATTAAAAGCAGAGTCAATAGCGAAGCGAAGCTCATTTAGATGCCGTCATATTTTACCACCGAGATTTTTTTGTTTTATTTTCTCTCACAGTATTTCTCATGCATTTCTTCATGTTAGTGAGTCACGTTAGTCTCTGTAGAACCTGCACTAACATGAGTTTTAGCTTCTTCCCAGTAATATAGTATCGTCCTTGCTAGTAGCAGGCCACAGGCTTTGTACTGAGTTTGCAAGGCCTCGGGGCCTGCTCGTCAGGCTGGCTTCGAACAAACCTGCTTCTGCCYGCCTGGAGCTCTGTTCTTCCTTGGCTTAGCTGTAACGGCAACTTTCCTGATGGCCCCATGGCTGCRCCTAATTTGTTTCATGTTTGATTATCTTTGTGTGGTATAACCATGGGTTTTCTATAGACAGTAGTAACAAGGAGTTATTTTGTGTAGCCCGAGATATTTCTGAGTAAGGCAATGGTGCAGTGCAGAGGGATACAGGCCTGGTATGGTGGCAGGGGCCTCGCAAGTGGGGACGCAAGTTGTGGTGTAGAGGGGTACAGGCACGGGATGATAGAAGACAAGGGCACTGGAGACCCAAAGGCTATAAACACCTCGTCCGTGGTCAGCTGAAGAAATGCAGACCTAGAGCTGGGCAAAGCCCATTTATGGGTAAGAAACAGAGGAAAGAGCAAGTACCTAACTAAGGTAAAACACACCACCTGTGTAACATGCAGTTGCAGACCAATGAAGAAAGAGCAAGGTTTAAGAGTGTGTTAGAAAGCATAAAAAAACCAGCTCCATGTGAATCCAGAAAGAAGAAAGTAGAAGAGAAAGAAGAAACCCCTTCAACATTATGCTTCTTCCAGTGAGGAAGCTGGGACACGGATGATTTTGCTTGAGGAAGACTGGTGCTTTCAACCTTAGGATCCAGAGGGGTGGTGGAAGGGCCAGATTAACACTGGAGAAAGGCTCGCTATTAGTATCGTGTGCATAACAATTGCAACTGTATTATTTTTGAGACTATGTTTCTGTAATAGTATTCTCTCTTTCTTTTAATGATTAAATCTGGACTAATAATGATTCTTTGATTAGACTGTTAATATTTCAATTATAGTACTAGCAAATCATTGGCTGGACGCATAAGGTGCATTTTCTTTTTGCCCATAACAAGATTTTGAGCATAACTTCTCTGATCTCTTTTGAGTTTACAATGGCACAAATAAGAAAAAAAGCATTGAGCAGTCTGCTGGCATGGAGACCAACTAGACTCAGGAGTTATCCCACAGTGCAATTCATCCTCCTTTTCTTTCCTTAACTTTTAACTTGTTTTATCATGTCCACCCCCCTTTTCCCTTCTTGAATGAGTTATCTAAATGACTGAGAATTAGTATAGCCTGGAAAATTTTTAATTCATGCCCTAATTAATGAACATAATGTAATGTACACCTGTGGTGATAATACCTTTATTAACATTGAAACTATAGACATCAAAGCATTATATCGGGCAAAACCATCTATTTCTAATTTAATGGWATCGCAATTAAAGTGTATTTTGTCGGAATGAAATCACATCATAACTGAAGTTCTGCATGGTGAGCAGAAATCCTTCCATCCTAAATTGAAGATTAATAATATGGTAGGCTTTTATGTTCAGTGTGGCAACTGAAGCATTAGGTTGCAATACAAGTTTAACATCAGTGAACATTTTATGAATTCACTCTTTTAACACCTGACAAGTGTTGTAAGAGGTAGATGCATTAACATTATTTTTGCTTTATAAATAAGCTTGAGACAGTGTTCTTACCTTAACGTGAACACTTTCAACAAAGAGAAAATGCTGCAGCTTTCAGACCAATAATCCATCTCCTGTGTGGATAAACTGAGGCTGAAGGCAAAGTAGTTTGTCTCTATCTAGTATTTTAACTACATTACCTTTTGTCTTTTAAAACTGAAAACCTTCCTATTAGAGTACAAGCAATGCTGAGGTTTCTTTCCTGCAGCTTCTTTTGTTTCTCTTCCAAATTCCTTTCCTGTTAATCCTATTTTATAATAATTTGTTAAAGGATTTTTGTTTGGTTTTGTTTCCTCATCTCTCCAAAGTGGGAAGTTTGTTCTTACTGGAAAAAATATGTTGGAGATTTATTGTATAAAGTCTGGATGTGCTTGCTTTGGCAAAATTCTCCATCATCTCATTGTTCTTTTTAAGTACCGTGAAGAAAACTGGTCTTGTTCAATATTGGCTGTTCAAGCAGTGTCTTGTAGGCATGACAACAAGAATATGTTGTTGGGGAGTCGAATGCAGCTGGTTTTGGAACTCATCTATCTCTTGAGACAGGAGTGGGGGAGCGAGGGAAAGGTAACAATAAGTTTGTTATAAGACAAGTATAAGATGAACATTGCCATAAGAAGGACAGCAGCCAATCAGGGGAAAGAAAAAAAAAAAAAAGAAATTCCCAGTACATAGGGCTTGATTTTCATATTCTCTGGATCATGTTCATATTTCTTTTCTGTCAGGAAGGATGAAGGGACCAATAATGGTGTTTTCCCACTCTCCAACCTTTTTTCCTTTTTTCCTCCATGGATTCTTAGATTTATTTTTATCTTGGAAAAGCTGCAGTTTACTGGTGCAGTAGGTTAGCTTTTATAGTTACAAAATTTAGGAGAGAGTGATATCCTTTCCATACAACTTCCAGAGTGCTTTCTAAAACCTTTATTGCTGTAATCTTTCAAAATCAGTACGAATCCTTGACCTTTGCTTGCTCCATTATTTTAGAGATGTTGCATCACTTTGATTCCCCTGTACTACTGCATCATCAAGACAAAATATCTTTCCTTATGGAAATGGTATAGCTACATCAGATAAACAAGTCTTCCACTCTTCAGTTATCGCACTAAATGCTATAGAGGAGACAGAGAATCTGACTGTACTCACGTAGAGAAGTAACTACTACTGCATTGCAGAACAGGTACAATTTTAATGGACAGAAGATACCTAGAATGGAAATAAAGTATATTCCTAGTGTATAGTGATTACCTATACAAAGACTTCTTAGTCTATATTTAAAAAAAAAAAAAAAAGAAAGAAAAAGTGAAAAGCATTTCTTTGAAAATGTGAAAATGAAACTGTCCTTATTCTTCAAATTTTACAAAGAGTATTTTCACTCTGTTCTAATCTGGGGCTCGAATTAACAATCCAGAAACTCTTGGTCTGGCTGCCAGAAACAGTGGATTCTTCCTAATCCTTTTACACCTGCAAATATTAATGTTGTCTCTCCATAATATTTAAGTATCTTTGGTAGATATAATCCATAGATACTTTTATATATGTATATGCATGTTTGCTCACAGAACTTCTGTGGAATGGRAGAAACCTCTTATTTCCCGAGTTATTAACCAGGATTAAACATGGAAGATATGAAGACATTCATGAATGGCAAAGGCATATTCATAGCACATTTCTGTAAACTCTAACCACCTTTAATGTATGGGTGTAGGAGCGATTGTGAAGAGTTGCTGCTTGTCGAAGCTAATGACATTGTGTGTTCTCACACYTGTGCTGATACGTTAAACAATGTCAGAAGTGCCCAGCAGACCACATTAATATTTTTCATTTACAAATTTATTAAAGTAAGTATGTGTAACATTTCCAGTTACCTTGCACGTATGAAGGGACATAATCTCATAGGAATATATTTGAGTCTCTGAGGAAAAAAATTCTAAAACACACATAAAGGGCACCGTAAGTCCAATTAACATATGAAAGTCCCAGCAGTGGAGTTCCTTGAAGACAATTAAGAAAAATGTTGGGAGGAATATTTAGGGTTTACAGTTTTACACTGATCAACAGCTCTGTGTTCATTAACTGGCACATCCCTTCTAATTTGTGATCTCATTTGTACTGTGTCAACAGCTTTTAGCAGCGCCTCTCCACATTCTGTTTACTTTAAAACATAGTTTCTGTAATCAAAAAGAAAACTGGGAGCAAAATCAGCATTTCAAAACCTGTAGTCATATCAGTTCCTACATGCTCCACTGCTACCTGGTTGAGTCTGGCTGGTTGATCCTGTGAGTTGGTGAGGTTTTGTGTATAAGTCTTTTCATATCTGAGCGTAACTGGTTAGTATTTTCAGTGAATCACTACAGATTTTGTGACATCTCAAAAGCATTCAAGAATCGACCTTTTTTTCCTTTATGCTGTATTCTCAAAGTAATCTTTTCTTTCCCATTTTGTGATGTGATAAAAACATGACTGCTGTGATTTATACAGGCAAATTTGGCAGTCTCTCCCTTTTTACTTGAACTGGAAGGTATATATCGAATTTGTGCCTGTTCCAATGAATATGTTATCTGAAAGAGTAGATAGTGTGTTAGTGGATCAGACATAGATTAAGGTGTTGCTGTTGTAAGTGTGCGTGCTAGGTATGATTTACAGTTTAAGCTGTTTTCCCCTATTTAATTTAATTTGCTTTTTTCATTTTAATTATGCATTTTGTAGTTCACTACTTCTGTAATTTTTTAATGTACTTTAACACAAAAGAAGTTTACAAAATGCCAGAAAATATTTTCCATGCAACTCAGCAATTTTTCTCTTTATGGTACAAAGTATTTTTCCATTTGTTACTTTTTTTTTTTTTTTTTTTTTTTCCGTCAACTGCTTTTTTAAAAGTTTTTAGAGCATTCCGACATGCCTTGTAACTTTGCATGACCTGAATCATCCTAAGTCTGCTTATAATAGGCACCCAGGCTTACTTGAGACACTGGCTTCCTTTCCCTCTTGTCCTGAACTCTGCTTTGGTTACGTCAGAAGCTTAAGTCCTGTGAAATCGGGCCCTACTGTTGTCAGTTGGGCCCGCTGTTTCTCAACAACTTTAAGGAGCATAATTTGCCTGCCCGACTATTAGGTTTGCTATCTTCCTATTAGTGCTCATTCCTTTGCTGGGTTCATCTGTAACAAGTCAGAGTTCATTCATTATAGAAACTCATAGATATACAGAAGCAGAAATCATGAAGAGAACATTCTCTATTCCTTAACAGAGGAATGTCCTTAAATTATAATGAATTATAAAGAACTTCTGCTATTAGCATTATTATTAAACTCTCAGTCTCTTTGACCAGGAGAATAAAAGGCAGAGGTATCACCTAGAAGGGGGAGGGAGGGAGGGATCTAAAAACACCTTTGGCTGTTTGATGTTTTGTAAGTTTGCAGGAGTTAATATAAACCTTCTTGTTAAGGCAGCTTCTATTTTGGTGCTATAGTAAAGGAAGAGGAACAATTTCCACTGTTTCCCCCCCACRTGCTTTTGTGTGAAGCATCCTCTAGAAATGGCTTGCAGTCATTTACGTGTTGTGGGATCTTTCAGAATGAAAAACAGCAGGGGGAAAAAAAAGTAAGATTAGAACAAAAAGCATTTGCTTGTGTAGTTAGCTGAAGTATCAGATAGAAAAGTTTGAGATATTAGTAACCTTCAAAAAAGAATTGAAATCAAGCAGGGGGGACTGGAAGCAGCTCTGTGTGCAATGTAGCAGTTCACATAGCTCTGCAGCTATCAAAATAGCTCTGTATATACTCGGTTAAAAATTTTGGTTAGTCTTCATTACAGCCATCTACTGGAATGCTCCTTATTCTTTCCTGCCGCACTATCGATAAAAAGGGAAGGGTGCCTCAGAGCACTGCCGTAGTGTGCATCTTTGTAGACTTTTACAGTTCCTGGTGAAAAGACAAGCTTTTACAGATGTAGAGTGAATGAGAAGCTGAGCTGTTTCCTCAAAGCACAGCCTCTGCTTAATGGCATTTTTCACTACAGCACTGTTATTGAAATTTGTGTGGGTGATGTCAGTTTGATAGGCTCAGCACTTTTAGGGGACATTGACAGAAACTAAATTGGAAAAATGCAACAAATGTTAGGTTTTARCAGAGTATCGACTTAATATAGATTGAACAGGGGAGAAAAATATTGCGTGGTGTGCAACTTGAACTTCACATTGTCTCATTAAAGACTCTGCAATGGATAACACTGTCTGCCTGTTTTGCCCTCAGCTGTAGACCTAGCAGATCATTCATGTAAGGAGTAATAATATACCACTCCATGGCACTTCGCTAGAACTGCCATGAGGTATTTTGAAAATCTGTTTTTATTACTTACAAAAATCTACACTCCATTTATTTCTGTATAACTGGTTTTTTGCTCCCTCCCCACTTTCTTTTCCCTGGCCCCACATCTATTTCTTATTCATTCGTCTGACCCGAATTTCTTTCTTATATACAGCAGTCAATCATGTATCCCTTGAAACCCTGAAGTCCCCAAACCTGGGTATGTAATTAGATGCATCTGCCTATTTTCCCCCCTTTTAATGGTGTACCGATGAAAAATCTGTCGGAAGAAATAATAGTTTCTATCAATGGGAAAATTTTGCCTGCTGTCTGGATTAAATTTATTAACTGAAAAATTGAAATCTGGGTCAATCAACTTAGATTTTCACAAGAAAAAGCAGTAAGTCTTGCAATATAAGCACAATATTAACTTCAGATTTTCAATCTTTACGTGTTTTATGTTATTAACTACGAGCATCTGTTTTAGAAATGTATAGGCCGTGGGTTGAGAAATATTGCTTCTGTCACCAATGTGAATCCAAAGCAATTTAACCTGATATTAGCCAAAACACTTATTAACCAAATAAGAACAACCATGGGTTTGCGAGACTGAGGCGTGGCCACTGATAAGATGGCAGAGCCTGCAGCACGTTCTGCTTGGCTGCTGTGGCTGCAGGTGATAAGTTACTGAAGAGCAACTGGTTGGTGGTTTGKTTTGTTTTGTTTTCCCCCAGACAAATTGGTTAATATAATCCCATTGTTTACTCACCAGAGAATAAAATAGATGGTGTTTGTCAACCATGCAGAGAGTAAGCTTTTGGTAGCAGGTACTTGTTATGTACTTGTGGACTGCTTCCCACAATGGACCCTGACCGTGACTCTGTAATACTGGTATTTAGTGCTTTCTATTCTCTAAATAATAATTCTACACAACTCATTATTTACATTCAGCATGTGCCAAAAACCTTTTTTTTTTTTTTTTTTTTTTAAAAAAGCTCATAATATGAGTTTGTGCAATAGCCTCTGGAATACTGAGTTTTGCACCCTCAGTGCGAGAAAAGCTGTTTGTCTACTTTTAGAAAGCGTATAGCTTTGACCCTTCATGACCAAAATATAATGTGAATATTAAACTCCACAAAACCCAGAGCAAAGAATATTATTAATATTTCTCCAGCTTGTATTCTTTTCATGATTGCAACACAAGTGCTGGATGTGATTTTCCTGTCTTGAAACAAACACAGCAATAAGTCTATCTGGTCTGCCAAGAAAAGATGCAACATCCAGACAGTTCTTTGTACTGTCAAATGAAATGAGGCTATTTTGACTAGTGTTTAGGATATACAACATATGGCATGCTGCTGATTTTTGCTTGTGAAAGATTATATTGGATTCACGTATCTGATGATATAATTCCAACTGCATCCCACAAAACACTGAAATGGTAACTCAGCATGTTCTTTGAATGGCATCAGAACCATAAAAAGTTATTGTTGGCTCTGTTCCAGCACTTCCCCTCTTTTATTAAAGCTAATTTCTTAGCTTTTGACTAATCACAGTTGTCTCCAAGGACAACAAAAATACATGTTAGGAAGATTGTTTTCTCCTTTTTTAGGAAGCCAAGTGTTTTGTGAGGTGGTTTTGTGTTTTGCCTTTCTGCCCCCTGCAACAGCCATTGACTGTGGTTTCAGTCTTCCGACGATAACTAACCTTCAACCTGAAACCCCATCCAGGACAGCAGTATTCATAATCTGCTGCCAAGTACTCCTTGAGTTTTGGGGAAATAGCTTGTTTGTGACTCACTGCAGAGGAAGCTTTCCTGTTGGTGCTGAAGCCTCTGATTCCCAATCACGCCGGCGTTTGAGGGGCTCAGGAGAGCATCATTGCCTCGGTGCTGTCTGCTCATATGATCTAATCATTAATCTTTCAGTACTCATCCGAAGCCACTGCTCTTGGATTTGGGCAATAAAGGGAGATCATTGCTGTCTTATGTCTTCCATATTGTGATGCTTTATTAAGATTCATATTTTTCTAGACCCAGCAAGGCAAACAAAAATGACGTGTTCATTGTATCTCTGTTTCATGATTTTCAAGCTAATTTCATGTTGATCAGGCTGTCTTTTTGGGGATGTGAACATAATGATTTAAGATGTTTGAAGCTTGGCTATGAAGTGTGGTTTCACAGTTAAGTAAACATCAGGCTGTGCTGTATCCTTTCTTCCCCTGTACCTGTGGACTTCTACATCTCCCTTGTGTTGGCATCACTAATTATCCACTGAGCTTGTTCAGTGCTCTGGTGTAGCTAGGAACAAACTGTTTCATAGGATTCATTTTCAGATGGGTTGGAAAACTGAGCTGATTGCCTGCTCATTTTCTTTCACATCAAGAAAACAAACAAAAATGAGCATCAGCTGAGCTGCTGTATATATTTTGTTGTTAGAGAGACAGTGGGCACCAGCTTAATATACACATTTCAACTTTTGGGTTGATGCAAGTCCTGTAGCTCTGAAATGTATTGCACTGCAGTCTGAAATCACCCACTGTATCCCAGAGCTGATATGCCTATTTTTCTCATAACTTTTTGCTGCTATTTCCTTAGGAATTTCCTGATGATACATATGGTGTGTATGAACAAGATGCCCTTTCTGTATTTCCTTTTATTCCTTTCTTGCCAAAGGCTTCATGTTCCTAAAATTTTAATGTAAAAACATTTTTTTTGTTTTAAATCTGTCTTATTCTCAGATGATCCATAACTCCATTTTATTCAATCATTAAATTATAAGGTGCCACCTTGTTATTTCTGTCATTTCCTCGCTGATCCACAAATGCATGACCTGAAAGCGAACTTCAATTTTCAAGTCTTCTAAAAATATTCCTTCCTGGGATCTGTTGCTACAGCTTGTGTTTGACATGAACTGCTGCTGTTATTCATTTGCTCCATTTGAAAGCGATTGCAGGAGCAGAATCCATTTTGGCTGTGCGCTGTCTGGGGGCATGCGCAATGCAGACAGAGCACTTGCTCAGTGTGCAAGAGTTGGACAAACTCCAACCTGCGGGTGCACGAGGATTGATTTTTGAATGGATGCTTAAAGGGGAAATAAATGACACCTTTGTAACCCTACTGCTGTTTTCTTGAGTAATATTAAGTTTCCCATCATAAATCATATGGGATTTGGGCAGGTTAAAGACATTCTAAGGGAAAATAGAAATTTTTACCCACACTAGACTTTGCTAAAGCATGGTCTCCAAAAAAATTAAATAAAGAAAAGCATAATGATTTTTGCAGAAGCTTTCTCAAAAACAGTCCCAGGCAATGAGAATGTCCAACTTCAAAACATTATGCTGGAATTTTCTGGGGAAAGTGATGCGATTTCCAACGGGATATGTGAATTTAGGCCCATGCTGCAGTATCGGGAGTCTCCGTAATTTCAGTTGGCTCACGTGAATTATCTAATTCACACTAAACTGGCAATGAGCATGAGGCAATCTGGGTTGTTAATTGTCTCTGCAGCTCAGCCCGTGGGAAGACTGAGGATGAGATAGAGATGGCATCCCAAGTTAAAATACAGGSTGTGCTGTGCTTGCTGCTGTTTTAAGTTAGCTTGCTTGACATAGTTTAAGGAGAGTGTTTGCTTGTTTGTTTGTTTTTTCATGGTATAGATATTCTCTAGCATGGTCTCTACACATGTAACACTGCCAGCTACTTCTAAACTATTGCCAAAATATTTTTAATATACTTAAAATGAGTGAGATATTTAGAAATGAACCTGAATTGAGCAAAATTCCATTAATCAGGCAATATATTACTGACAAATTTATCTCCATTGAATATGAGGGTTGGTGACAAGGCAGACTGACTGTAATGCATTGTTTTCAGATAATCTGTACATCTTTAATTACAATCTGTGTCTTTCAGTTTTGAAGCTATACGGCTATTGTGTCTTAAGAGTTAAGGAAGAAACAAAAGGTTGTTTAGTGGGGACAACTATGACTTGGCTAACAACTCAGGCTGTAAAGGCGAGGTCATTCCAAAAAATAATGCAGATGTCTGTACATTTATGATGCTAGTCCTTTGTACGTAAAGCCTGGAAGCTTGATGATAATGCATGAAAATAATGGTTATCTGTGACACTTAGTATATTTTGAGGAACTTTCTATAGTTAGTGACTTTTAGACAGTATAAAAATTATTGGTAGACTTTTCTTGTTTGTGCTAAAACAAGAAGATTTGCAGAATTGTTTAATGGATCTTTACTCTTTCACAGCTATAAAACAGCAAATCTCTTATTTCTCTTTTTGACTTCTGCTTCTGATGGCTCCCGTTGTTTTTGATGTTATCTATTTAAAAACCAATCTGATAAGGGCTGCATTAGATTTGAAGAACTGCTTTTCTTGATCTGTCCTTCAGTGGCTGTGGAGAAAGGTCTAGGGACTATCCTTTTGTGATAAACACTGCCATAGATGATCCCTTAATTTCTCAATCAATTTACTGGTAAGGTGAATATAGACAGTTTCAGCATTTCCTGGACCAAATGCAAGTCTGAGGATGTATGGATTGTGAAAAGAAACACACACAGAAGTTAAGGGAGCAAATTAACAGAATTAGTGAGAAGAGGCTCTGTGGGAGCTGACTTGCCTGCCCTTGCACAGAGCCCTGTGGGGTCTGGGCAGTGGAGGGAGAAGCAGCCTTGACGATGGGGAGAGAAAGAGGAGGGAAACCTGCAATTCAGGCAAGGCCTTTCATGTATAAGCTGCAGCAGGAGCTCTCGCTGGTATACCAACTTTAAGCTGGTGTTCAGTATGCCTGTGTGTCATAAATGTCGTGTCTCCCCCTTCAGTCAAGATCTTTCATTTACTGGCAAATAACTGCATTATTTCTTTATATATTTTATAATTATCTATGTGTATATATACTTATTTGTGTTTATACACAGATATACATATATAAGATGGATAATTATATATAGTACAGAAAATCTACATCTATATATAAATATATATACACATGCATACATATTTTTAAAAAATAGTAATTCTGGCCTCCTTTTAGCAAGCTAAGCAAAACAAATGCATATGTCCAATATTTACTGCTGGGAATAATGACCTAAATTATTTTCTTGTTAGAGTTCAGATAGCTTCATTATTATAGGGTTTCCTCAGAGCAACTCTGAAGAATTTTTTGTATAATCTCTACTTATTTATCAAAAGGGTCATTATCTGTGTCGTAATTACAGTATGCATACTGCTTTTAGATAGGAAGAGAACTAAAGCTGTTAAAAAGCTAGGGATAATTTAAAAAAAAAAAAAAAGGCAGAAGCAGCAGGGCTGCTAAAATTCATCACAACTATCATCTTCATAGTATTGTCAAGGTGCTGAGAAACTTCCACCTCTCCACAATTTGCATGTTGGTCTGCAACATGAATCAAGCTATTCAGAAATGTTTAGGAAGTAATTGTTTTTAGAATTTTGTTTCCTAGTTGTGTCACAGTCCATGTGGATCTCTCAAATTTACAGGAATATGTACTCTGTAAATTGAACTTTATTTTATGAGCTCATTAGGAAAGAAAACAAAGACACACAACAAACAAGGGCTCAGTCCTCTTTGTACAGACTAGTCTAACATGTGACTTCACTAATTCATCACTTAATTCATGAGGTTTCTAACTCACAAGTTCTCTAATTCATAAATTGTAACTTGTGCACCTATGAGCAAACTAGTTACCTAGCTAATAGCGTGCATCCTTCCTCCTCTGTCGTGGTGCAGGTGTCCCCAGTATCACACCAGGAAACAAGAAAGCCTCAGCCGTCCAGCTGCTGTTGGATCCACTTCAAAAGCTTTTTTGGGTAAACTGACATATTTACACCTTCCCGCTTGGAAGTTTGGTCTATACCATTTCCATGAGTTAGTGGATTCTGAATAAATTCATTTCTTGCAAATAATCCACCAACCTTGCACATCCATCAATATGCAAGGATGGTGGCTGGAGGGGACAGCAAGCCACAGGTGATAGCGGCTGCATAATGACCTTTAGCCCTTTCTGGCCATCGTGTCTGGCCTGTGTGTAGCCCTTGCTTTGACCTAATGGTGCTGATCCCAGCCTACATCAGGCCTTAGCATGAGCTGTGTGTTAGCCAAATTCTGAGCAGGAGTTGAGTGAACAGTCACAACTTGGCCTTTCTTATTCTTGTTTTGAAATTAGTATGCAAGTTACTATACATGGTTATAAGATATCTAAGGGTTTGTTCTGTAAGCCTAAAAAATTATATTGTACAATTTTAGATTTTTTGGAAACACTGAGGTTCACCTGTAAGTAATTATCTGATGAAGCAAATGGAACTTTGACATTTGATATTGTATGGTTTTGTAACCTATTGAAGAATGTACCCTTTATCTATTCCATAATAACATTAGGAAGAATGCCGTGCCGACAGGTCAAATTAGGAGGAGAGCTGGTTTATACTGCGACATTAGAGGGTAGAAGTAGTACTGGACTATTTGGTAATGAAGGTGTTGATGGCTTTTCCTAAACAAATTTGGGTCTATGGTGAACTTTGAATATAGTCCAACCTTATTGTTTGACAGAACTTTAAATATACATCTGTGGCATGATGGCATTCAGCTCAGATGTGACAGTGTAAAAAATATTGACTCTACTTGTATTAATGCTGTACCGAAATGTACTTTGCACAAGAACTGTTTGAAATTAGTTCAGTTTGCTACCCCACTGTAACATATGACATTTTTCTAATTAGGGCAATGTTTAATTTACTGTCTCATGGCTTTTTGAATAAATATAAATTGTCATACTAAAGTGACAGGTGTAAAACCCTGGGTAGCTGTGTTAGAGAGGTTAATTTGCTCTTAATCAAATCAGTTCTGCTTCAGTTTCTCATGGGGAGTGAGAGATAATAGGCCTGTTTAACTGGAGATTAGGCAGCCTTTTTCCTGGAAGTCCCAAAGGGTTCACCTGAGACTTATTGTGTCGTATTCTCTATAAAGATATTTGAATACATCAACATTTAAAGATGTGCTACATCTACTCACAAGGGTATTTCATTGCCCGCTTTTGGTTCAGCAGCACTGAAAGGGGACCTAAGACTAGAAGAGCTGTAGGAACGTGATCTTGTGGAGAGCTGCAATATACTACCCAAGAAGGGACCCACCCCTTTCCTGGGTTTAGAAAAGAAAGAGGGACAGATTTTTTTTTTTTTTTTTTCTTCTGCTTGAGCTGAAAAGGGAGAAAAGGTCCTCACCCCATCGTTATATTTTGCAGTGAGAAAGGTGTCAATATGCACTGTTCTGAGAGTTGATAAAAGAGGTAAGAAGCATAAATGAAGGCGCCTGCCAATCTGTAGGAAGTGAGAGCAACATAGGAATCCATTGAGGGAGCATGTAAGCATAAATAAGAAGTTTGGTTTGTAGGATCAATAGGTGGAGGCTTTGTGCTGGAAGGTCTGTTGCTGCAGCGTTTGGAAGGGTTTGATGAGAAGCGGCAGTCCCTGGCGAGACAACGTGAGCATCCTGCCACGAGGGGTGCAGGAGGAGAACTGTATAATGTGAAAAACACTCAACAAACAAACTTGGAGGGAAAGAAGAACAGACTGAGGAAACTTTATGTGCTAAGAGAGCAATCTAGTGTGTCGAGAAATGTCTGAGGCTATGGATGAGAGTGATGGAAGTTTTGTTTGCCTGTTACATCTGGGATAAGAGTTTGGCATGGAATTCAGGGACAAACTGGCATCTTCTTTTCATGGTCTTCAGTGTAAATAACTTCTTTACTTACAAAATGGGAGCGGTATAAAGTGGCCTTTAGACTACTTTAAAGTTGTGACACTTCCTTGTACATTTGTTTTTAAGCAGTCCCATTTTGTCTTTTGCTAGCAGTATGAAAAATGAAATAACCATCCCTGTATGGGAATCTGTATGCATAGGAGAAGCCAGAAGCACAAACCTTGACAACTCCTTGTGCCTGGCAAGCGCAGCAGGTGAGGTTGTTACTGGTTCGTCATGTACAGCATGAAGGGATGCAACGTGAGGAAAGGTCTTTGTCTTCATTCTGCCCCAACTTCAGGGAAACCCTCCCCTAGATAACATTAACTTCAGTGGGCTGTAAAGGTAAATGTGTGACAGATTTGGGTCTGGAATCGCTACATTGGAGAGAAAGGTATGTCTTGACCAAATCTGTACATCATGGAGAACCAGGAAAAGGTGATGCGCTACATGCGAAGTTCTAAGTAAATTCCTCCCTAAGTCATTACACGTGAAGAAAAGCCATCTTCTCTTTAATAATTTAGGAGATAGGAAATTAGTTTTTTGTCATCCCTGGCCATAGATGAATGCTGCAGTAAATTAAGTCTGATTTTTCTTTGTGTGTGTCTTTTATTCCTGGGTTATAACATGCAAAGGCAGACTCCCACCTGTGACTTATTTTCTATTTATTTGAATGTGTTTTGTGTAAGCCACATACTCAGAGAAATGTACATTTTTTATTTTTTTACATAACCTATATTGTATGTAAAACAAGCAAATCCTTTGACATGTTTAGAGTCCTATATTCTGGATGTGCTGGGCAAAATAAGAAGGATAGATACTATCGCTCTTCTATTATTTATGGACTATAAAGTCTTTACAGTGGCATTGACAAAGGGTTTATAGTCAGTACACAAGCTGGTTATACCATAAATTGTAATGTTATATGATAAACTGGAAGTTTATAGCAGTAGTAGATATCAAAGAAAAAAATGAATTTTGGTTTGCAATGATCTATCATGGGATGGAGTTGCTACACGTTTAAATATTCAACCATTTTTGTCTTCATTTATTTTGAAGTTACTGATAATTCATGTGCTACAGAACAAGGATTTATAGGTTTATTTAGAGACTGCTGTGGGGGGAGGTAGGAATAGACCCTTTAAACTCAAGAACAACACATTCTGGTGCGGTAGCTGAGAAACACTGATGCAATTAAATTGATTCAAGTCTTTGGTTTCCAGCTCTAGAGATGGCAAACAGAGCTGTTGCTAAATATTTGGTCTGTTGCTACAGGGCTCCCAACAATGCAATAAAATAGTTGGATTACTATTTCTAGGAATGTAAATGGAAACTACTTACAGCAAAAATGTCTTAAACATAATTTAATTGCTTCGAGTTTACATAAAAACTAAAAGCAGTAAAATGTCAACAAATGTTAATTCCCCTTCCTTTGTGAGTTTCATTCCTTCCTTTAGCTAATGATTCTGTAAACAAAAACCAAAATATTCTTAGTGTTTACTTACAACACTTTTAATTTCATTTAAAAATATCTCATTGTAATTTTTCCCATTGTAAGGAATTACTATGTATTAAATTCTTATTCCTTATTTAAATTCATAATTTCTCATGGTTCTTTTCTCCCTTCAAAGCATTTTTGGTTATAAGTACACTACAGATTGAATGACACTACAAACTTAACTAATAATTTGCAGGTAAAATTAGGGTTTTTTTCAAGCTTTTAGAATTGACTTGAAATATAAAGTGTACCATAGGAATTGTCAAGCTTTGAAAACTCTTCTCCTGTCTTAACTTGTAATATGCTCAAGACTTAGGTACATCCAGGGTTTTGGGAGGCTTAAGATTAGACAAAAAAATAGAGGAAAAAACCCTTTTATATAAATAAGCATTGGTAATTTGTTATTGGTGGTTACTAGTGTGTTGGTAAGACCTAGATTCACCAAATGAAACAAAAAAAATCCTCTGTGTTTGGCAGTAGGGAGACTCAAGACGGGTGGTCCAGGTAAGAGCACAGAGTCCAAATAGACAAAACAGCATGACGGGAGACAGGGGATTGAAGACGACAGCAAGCTATTGACCCAGTGCAATGGAGCACCTGGGCTGCAGGGCTCAGGGCCAAACCCAGCCCCTCATGGCCTTAATCTCTCTCTGCCCCGATCCAGACAAAGGGAGCTGGCAATGTGGGCCTCTGCTCCTCTCCTTTCATGAAGGCTATCCATGCAGTGGTGGCTTCAGTGCTTCCAAACCAGCCCCTGAGCCTCCGCAGTCCACGTCCAGTTGTTTTAAACGTCACCCAGCGCCAACTTCAGCTTGAGATGGTTAGGGGCAGTTAGTGGTGGCTCCTAACTTTATCAAAAATTACTTGCTGTCTCTCAGTTACTACAAATGAGCAAGTCCTGCCTCTTTCTCTGCTTTGAATTTCTTCTGAGGGTCCCCATTCCTCTTTGTAGCTGACATATTCTTCAGAGATGAGAGTATATATGTTATGAAGGGAGAGAGGCTTTAAAACCTGTTCAACAGTCAGCAGAATGGCATGAGAAATTATGTTTGGAGAGCAAACTCTGAGCAATATTTCAGTCTCTCCCTGTTGCCAGGGGCCCAGCTAATGTCAGAGCGTATGCACGGCGCATATATGGCTTGCTTCCAAGCTCTGCTCCAGTGTGACTAAATAATGAATATGTATGAAAGGGGAAATGGGGGGGGGTGCTGTGTTTTTTGTTTTGGGTTGGTCCCCCCCCCCCCCCCCCCCAAAGAAATATTTTTGTTTCTGGGGGGAAAAAAAAAGTAACTGCTGCTTTCCCTTGAAGTACAAGTCTTGCATTGTGTACCTTGTTAAAGTACAATGCTAAGGATGAAAAGATGTATCTCCCCAAGCCATTTCTTGAGTTGTTTTTCATGCAGCATAACAGTTTGCAATTGTACCATGTAGCAGTCAAGTGGTCTTGTTTGTTTTAGTTATGCCAGAGGAATTCTTTGAAGAAATTAAAAAAACCCAAAAAAACCCAAAAAACAAAAAACAAAAAACCAAGAAACCATTTTGGGCTTAGCCTCTCTGCTTGTTTTCAGCCTTCTGTGATCTTTGACACCCCTGCAAACAGAGTGAAAGATTGGGATTGGTAGCATTTCCCCATTTGCAATGGTGAAAATAAACACATATCCTAAGACCCTGTCTGATTTTTGACATCTGCTTCCTCTCTCTCACTGATGTTTTGAATATGAAATAGTTCCGCAGGAATTTCAAATAGCAGAGCTTTATGGGTGCTTTGGCCACTGTTCCACCCCATAAACCCTAATAAAGTTGACATTAGCGTCTACAAGATAGGTTCTTTCAAGATGGGCATGTATTTTAGTCGTTATGGTTGCCACTGCCACTGCAAATTAGCACTGAATATTCACACGGGGACAAATTCATCATGTAGCCAGAATACTTGTAGTGAATTGTAGGCAGCTTTGTGTGGTGGGGGATAAGGATGGGAGAACAGCTCTGCTGCAGCACAGATCTGCTCTTCCCCTAGATGGGCACAAAGACTGATATATCAGAGACTTTCTGTTGTCCTGTTCAAGCTTTGTCCCTAACCTTCCTCATGGCCCAGAGAGCTCTAATGAGCCTTAATTGCTCTGAGCAGCCTCACCTGCCCCTCTTCCCATGGCCCAGGAGCCCTACTTAAGCTCAGGTCGACCTGAGACATGGTTTGTTCCCTCCTGGCATCTGCTGAGTGCTGGGCTGTCGCCTGGCCCTGCTGCATCACCCTTGCTCAGGTATTGCAAGACGGCATCCGGCAGTGTGGAGTCAGCCTTTGGGAGCAGTCCCACTCCTGCTAACTTTGCAGTGGGCATCCCCAGCAGAGTTGGATTTAAGCTGCAGAAGAATTGTATAGCTCTTGTGTAGCTTCCCATGTTTTACTTCCCATGTTTATTGTGATTGGTAATGTAGGTGTCAAGTGTCTTTATAGGGAAGTCTATTTTTTTTTCTACTGAAGTTGCTACCTGCTTTGTCTAAGAAGTTGCATAATTTATCTGCAGCTTAAAACTGCTCCCTTTGTACAGCACAAAGAATGACATTTTCAGTTTACCAAGATAAAAAAAAAAAAGGGTGGGGGGAGGAGCCAGGGACATGTTTGCGTGCCAGYGGCTTTTGTTTGTGCCTGGCAGGTAAAGTGACTGAATGGGTAAGTTACTGTTGTGTTCCTATACAAGGTCATCATTGATTTCTATGAAATACTTCAAAGTTGTTCCTACCTCATAACATCTATAATGAATAGTCATTGGACCACGTATGTTTTTGAGGATTTATGGGCTGTTCATGATGCATTCAGTCATGAATATGATATACACCATTTTGATATGAAACAATTCTTTGGGTGGTAATTGTTCCTTTTCAATTTCCTGAACAGAGTACACTCTTGTAAGAACAATACCTGTATTAATCTATCACTATCTAGAGTGAATAACTAAAAATGTATTTAAGTTTTTTCAGTTGCTGTGATAGGCACTAACTTGTAGTTGTCGCTGAATCTGAGCTGTGAAATTTCAATTTGAATGCTGTGGGCCTATGCTCTCCCTTGCTAGTGGAAGCAGCTCATTTAAATTGGTGCAAGGAACAATGTCATTACAGGCCTTTAAAAAAAAAAAAAAAAGGTGCTTAGCTTGTCTCTCTCATGCAACCTTGGTCGTCTTTGTGCTCTCCAGGCAGAGTTCCCATAGGGAGGTGGGATATTTCTGGACGCCTATGTAGGTAAGCTGTCACTCCAGCCAGGCATGTTGCCTAAAGATCTTGAAGGATATGGATATTTCTGCTGCGGAAGAAAACTGCTTATTATGCAAAGTAAGATAACTCAAATCTTCAGTATCTTCCCAGTATATGCTTGCTGAAATGCCAGTTCTAAGTACAGATATTTTTAGCTCTGTATAATGCTTTGGTATCTGGTAGTTTGCTCAAGCAATTGCACTCATATTTTCTAGATAGCTGGAGATACCTCTGAGTCTGGACTATTAAAAGCTAGCTGGTGTCTTGACCTAGTCACGAATATTTTTCCTAATAAATGCAGTAGAGTTCAACTAAATTAGTTTGGTTTTGGGGAGTGCCAAAATGCAAGCCTGTATTAAATCCTACAGTGAGGTGGAGAGATGTTGTCTTGTGCTCTTACCATATGTGAAGCTTGTCTTCAGTATGGTCTCTTTGGAAAGAAGAGAAAAGGTTGATGGTCTGCTTGTACAAGCCTTGAGCCCACACATGACTTGACTGCTCTGGAGTGCATCATCCCACATCATGTTGCAGTGACCCCTTTCAGCTGTGCATAGCAAGAAGGATGAGCCTCTGCAGCTGCACAGAGGACACTGCAGAGATATTCTCCCACTCCTCATCCCTCACTTTCCAAGAGCTGTCTTGACACGCTACTTGAGCTGGGATTTTTAACTATGCAGTTATATTGTCAAAGAGAAATATGGATCGTGATCTACATCTGAGCTGTTCATATTTTGTTTACAAAATATTGTATTTTTTGATTCAAGTCTAGACCTGTACACACTTAGTAGAGTATAAGCAGAACTTAGCACTGAAAAGATAACATCACTTTAGCTTGCATTTTAAAACTAGAGTAAATGTTTGCTAAAGATATGTGCATGTTATATCTTAAATGCATACAGTCCCTCTTAAGTCTTCCAGTAGCAATTGTGGCTTACATAGCTCAAAGCTAATTTTGCAACAAAATCTTCCAAGTATGGTATTTAGAAAACCAAATTATGCTTACAGGCAGAAATTAATTCTGGCTGTGGAAGGTCCTACRCACAACTTAAGCTTTCCATTAACAGCTCAAGTGATCCTCCTGAGTTGGAGGTAATTTCACACCAATAGAGGAGTAATACAGTGAGAACAGTCTAACCACTACAAAAGAGGCAAAAGCCTGAGCAGCTAATTGGTTTGGATCACTGCAAGAGCACTGTGGCAAGCCCATCACACAGAGCTTAGGGACTGCAGGACCCCTGTTCATATTAAGCATTGAAAACTGATTTCAAGACATTTATTTGAATACTTTCTCTTCAAAAGGTTTTTTAATTTTTTCTTTCCCTCTCCCCCCCCCCCCCATTTATTGTCTACAGTGCCCCTCCTTCCTTCCTGAGATTCTAAATGAATCCATGAAATAACCAAATGAGTTTGTTCCAAAATGGAAGGCACACTTGTTTTTCAAAACTATGGTATTCATAGAGAAATTTATTTGTAGGGAAGAAACTTTCCACCAGGGTTTGTCAACACACAGTTCTTTCTCAGACTCTGTATAAGTGAATAAATGATTCATCTAAATGAGTCATAATTGCTTATAGTATGGATAAGGCGGTTATGAGTACAGATATAGGTGGTTTCTGAACTTTTGACTACGTAATGTGATACTGAAGAGATCTAGCCTAATCCTTAAGAATGAATGGCAGCACAGTGTGAAGCTCTGCACTAGCTCTGAGTAGCAGAGTAGGAAAGTTAGCACACCACAGAGGCAGGGTAGTCTCTGGACCTAAAGTCAGCTCACAGAATCAGGTTGCTGAATTATGTACAGTTCTGCATTATATATCTCATGCTGTTGATTTGCCATCTTGGTTTTGTGGTATATTATTTAAGCTCGTGAGTTATTTCTCTAAACAACTGGACTGTTGAGGAATGCTTGCGGCACAGATGTGATGGTCAGCCTATTGTAGTGATCCTTTGAGTCCTATGGGATATTTGACCTACAAGTACCTTTCTAGCATGTTTGGTAAGAAGTAGCTGAAAGCATGAGAATACAGATGTGTATGCTGCTGACAGTATCATAATCAAGACATACCGGCTTGCTTAAAGAAATTTTAGTAAATGTGCTGAAGCTTTCAACTGGCATAACACAAACGTCTAGTGTTTACTTAAAATGTCTGCATTTGCATCTTATGCAACCCCAACTAAAAATCCTATGGTCTTCATGTTTTTGGATTTTTACTTAGAGAGAAATGTTCTTCTTCATCTATGCTAACCTGCTGCCTGAGGCAGAAAGTAGATTTTGATTCTGTGTGTGAGGAAGCACGATCCAAGTCCCTCTCGAGCTAATACCTTAACACCAGTCTGGCCTTAAACATTGATGAATACATCCTCAGTCCTGTGAAGCAAGAGGTAGCTAAGCAAGCACAAGGAAGATAACAACCAGGGTCCCATTTGCCCCTCAAGTGAGGGTGGAAGCAGTGCTGAGGTCTATGTGCTACTCTGTGTGATGCTGGCTGTCCCAGTGCTGGAGGAAAGCACGCAGTCAGCCCTGGATGCTGAAGCCAAGAACAGGGTTCCCCTGGCTGTATTGCAACAATTGACTTTCAGCCTATTCTCTAGGAAAAAGAGGCTTGTACAATTCTGTTGCCATTTATCTGCCTGTTTCTCTCGCAAACTTAGTCTTTTAACCATGCGAAACAAATCTAAAAAAGAAATTTCAAACGCAAAGGGAACCCTGTGATTTGGGGGTAAGCATCTGGTAGAGGAGGCCCAGGGAAAGAATAGCCATGCAAGCTTATTCTTGGCTAATACCAGTGAAATCACATGCGAGAGAATTGCTAGAAATGGCTAAATAGCAGGATGCTGTTCAATCAGAAGTCACAATGAGCTTCCAACACATGCCAATCAGGCTTCATTATTAATGTAGCTTTTCTGTCTCAGTATCTTCAATATTGGGGTGTACAATTTAGAAATCCAGCCCAAAAGCTTGCACCTTGTGGATTTGGCCTCTTATACGATAGCTTTTGTAGCACTTTGGGATTTTTCAGTCTGTCTTGCCACTTAGATGTGGTAAGCTTTGCATTATTTGGGTACTTTCCAACTATCGCTCTCTTTCTACCTTTTCCAACAGTGTAAGAAAATGGTTGCATCATTTTATTTTACTGCTTTGTGTTATGTTTTGCAGCCTATATGAATGCAGAACTTGCTATAGGAAAGGTGAAATAAAGGAAGAGAGAAAATGTCTCCACAGTAAGTTAGTTAGTTTAGCTAATTATCTATTTTGTAGTTATTCACTACTCAGAATATCTGCATAATTTTGTTGCCCAAATTACCTGGAGATTAAAGTAAAGCTTACATATAAATAGGGAATATTTCTTCTGTTCTGCTGTGCAACTCCCTGTAAAGCAGAGGAACACGTATGTGCATATTTTACAATACCACTGAGCCCACATTTTTCATTCTTTTTAAGTCTCAGTGGGTTTATGTGGCTGTGACCGTTGGGCCTTTGATCAGCCTCACTGTTTGAAATCTCGGAGTGGCTAATAGCTCCCTGTTAGCGAGGGGGAGGAGACGAGCACTGAAGCTTACAATCACAGTCAGTCACTTGGTGAACTCCTGAACCAAAGTGTTTTGGAGTGACTTTTAAAGCGGGAGTTTGCATTCGCAGAGTTTGAAGTTTGCACTAATATCAGTGCCTCAGCATGGAGATGACAAAAGTCTTTGTGAGCGGGTTAATGAAAAGAACTGGGGAAGTGCACAGGACATAAGCATGCATAGTTGTCCAGGCCCACCAGAAAGTATCCCACACAGACATGTTGATCTCTGTAAGGAGGGTCCTTATTTGTCCTTATTTGAAATCTTGTGCTACTGAGGATTGGAAGAACCTCCTGTAACTCCCCCTAACAGATAGGCCAGCCCATTGTCTTCTCAAAGCCAAGGTTAGAGGCTGCACTCAGTCTCAAAATGAGGATAAGTAATGTGCTTAGCACTGTTCTGCACCATGGGATAACTTACAGGTACAAAAGTGAATGTTGGAAAGGAGGAGAAATCCAAGTATAGTTTTTAAGTATCTTTTCCTTAAGATAACCAAGATGAAATGTAAAACATTTTGAATGTAAAATTCTGGATGCACCAGCATTGTGTTATACATGTTGCTAGTTTTGAGAGCTGGTGGCGGTCTTCTGGTGAAAAAAAATTGTATAGTTTGGGTGGCCTCTAGATCAATAGAGTAGTGAAAACTAGTAACAAAAGGGGAAAAGTGACAATAAATTAATGCTTATTTCACGTAAAAGCATGGTAATAAAAAAAAAAAAAGGACTTATAGAAATGAAATTATTACATAACTTGTATCCCAGTATTAGAAGCCCAGTTAACAAAGAGGCATAAAGTCTGCTACTGAAATAGGTGACATGATTTACATGACTGAAATGTTAGAAATCAATAGTTATGACTTATAGAATCATAGAATAATTTGGGTTGGAAGGGACCTTTAAAGGYCATCTAGTCCAACCCCCCTGCCATGGGTAGGGACATCTTCAACTAGATCAGGTTGCTCAGAGCCTCGTCCAACCTGACCTTGAATGTTTCCAGGGATGGGGCATCTACCACCTCTCTGGGCAACCTCTGCCAGTGTTTCACCACCCTCAGCATAAAAAATTTCTTCCTTGTATCTACTCTAAATCTACCCTCTCTTAGTTTAAAGCCCTTCCCCCTTGTCCTGTCCCAACAGGCCCTGCTAAAAAGTTTGTCCCCATCTTTCTCATAAGCCCCCTTTAAGTACTGAAAGGCTGCAATAAGGTCTCCCCGAAGCCTCCTCTTCTCCAGGCTGAACAACCCCAACTCTCTCAGCCTTTCTTCATAGGAGAGGCGTTCCATCCCCCTGATCATTTTTGTGGCCCTCCTCTGGAYCYGCTCCAACAGGTCCGTGTCTTTCTTGTGCTGAGGGCTCCAGAGCTGGACGCAGTACTGCAGGTGGGGTCTCACCAGAGCAGAGCAGAGGGGCAGAATCCCCTCCCTCGACCTGCTGGCCACGCTGCTTTTGATGCAGCCCAGGATACGGTTGGCCTTCTGGGCTGCGAGCGCACATTGCCAGCTCACGTCCAGCTTTTCATCCACCAGTACCCCCAAGTCCTTCTCGGCAGGGCTGCTCTCAATCCCTTAATTATTTATTTAGGAGGGATCTGGTAGGCATAGAGGTAAACAACTCTGTCGTAAAAAATCATGTTTCTATGTAAGAGATACTGAAACAAAATTATTTTGAATGGTTATGGATCAACTTCAGATCAAATGAGGTACTTAAAGTGGAAGAACTATGGCTAGTTTGGCAAATTCCAGTATGAGACAGAGATGCTGGAGGTTGAATGCTGCAGGCAGTAAAACACATCAGGAATTTCCAACTACCACATGCCCCAACTTTAAAACTGTTGTATTCAGTACGGGGAAAATTTGTATTAGTTTTCCTAATTAAAGGCAATGGAACTGACTACAGATCTAAATGTTAGTGGTCATTTAGCTATACAGTGTAATTCTGAGATATATTTGATGCAAGCAATCAACATGTACTTTCATAAGACTAAATAAAAAGTTATACATTGAGCAACAGAGAGCTTGGACCGTGCTTTCAGGCTGGGGTGCTTGCATACTTGACAAGAATCATGTTAAAAATAGTTGAGGATCTGGGGAATATGACTATGATGAGATGTTAACTGAAATGGCTGCCGTAGTCCAGACCGTAAATGCATTTAAAGGGGAATCCAAAGTTGGTGTAGGCATGCAATACTATGTTTGACCGGTATGCATCACAAAGACATCATTTCATTTTAGCTCTCCTGTTTGAGGCAGGGTTGGCTTTTGTGATTTTTGGTTTGGTGTGGTTTTTAAGAAGATTCTGAGAAGCACTGAGAACAGTGCTAGAAAACCGATATTGCTACATCTTATACTTGACTATGTCTACCCTGCATCTGAATTTGAATTATCCTGCACAAGCTCAAGGTATGAAGTTGTTTGGGAAGTCCAGTTTGCCTTCCTGGGCAAACTTGAGTTTCCAGCTTTTCAGGAAGGAGTCAAAGGGTGATTATTTTCTGCCTTTCTCAGAAGGTTTTTTCTGTGTTTTCCCCCAAGGTCTGTACCAGTAAAAGGTGTTTTGCTCTTGGCCTGAAGCAGAGTTTTCATTTAATTTTTTTATTATTATGTAATCTTAATAAAACCCCAGAATGTTCAGTATCAGTAAAACTGTTTTGCCAAAGAGCTTCTTGGAGATCTGTCTGTTTTAAGACCATAATTTGATGCTAAAGATATGGGAAAACAGTAAATAGATGCAAGAAGAGCTTTAGAGGACAGTGTGTTCTACAAATCCACAATTCTCATTATCTCCCCTCAGCAGTGCATCCAATCCATGACTGTCAGATGAATTGGATCTTGCATTGCAAAAGGCATTATCTTCCACAGGGAAAAAATGTTCAGGAGGCATCAAGGAGTACTCTGAGAACAAGAGCATCATTTAAGCAATGAGTAGCTGCTGACTCACCAGAAAAAAAATCTGCAGAAGCAGCTAATTTACATATAAAGATACTTAGCGTTTGTAAACACTGCCTTGCATCTACAGAGAACTGTGCAAACATCTAATCATATATCACTTACACAAACAGATTAGTTCTGTTAGCCACTTTGGACTCCTCCATTCCCAAGAAATATAATCGAATCTGTAGTCTCAATTTAACTTGTTTATCTTTCGTTGCAGTAGTTTGTTGGGACAGAAAAAGGGAAGTAGAAGTCCTAGGATTTTCCAGGTTGCTTTGGGGAGTAAGGTATCTGACTCCTACTGAACAGCAGGGGGAACCGAGTACTTAATTGCCTTTGAAGGTCACTACTTTTAAATTCAATTTTAATCTCGCCTACAAGAGATGATAACACAAATTTCTGTATTTCTTACATGTGAAACATTTATTTGCTGTAAATTTTATGCTTGGCTTTTCAACCCTCTTGCTAAATGATTCTGCTTTGAAGTAAGTAGATTCAGGACTTTTTAGACTTTTTCATTACATTTAATATCATCTTAGACCAATGAGGCTGGAAAGGTGTAAAGTAAGAGCAATATTGGACTACTTTTTAAGTAGTTAGCTTGATGTTTGTGTCAAACCGAGCTAGAAATAAAAAAAATGTATTAACTTAAAGACAATCTCCTCCAGATTTTGGGGGGGGATTAATTTGCCAATTAGTTGGCAAATTAATTATTATCCTTTATGCAGATAAAACACAAAACCGGGTGAGGAATTAGTATTCTTCTACGTGTGTGTCTATATATATTTATTCTTATTCATAATATATGTCAATCAATATTATGTTCAACCACTGTTTCTTTCCTTCTTTCTGTAAAACTCAAACCGCCAATAGGGTGCATAAAGTACTATGGCACTATGGCTTCTATTGCTTCTCAGTGAGCTCTGCCTTTGAACTTGAGGATGTACTTTTTGGGCAGCTCTGATGGACAGGGCATTGGACTAAGCCTCAGAGATTCTGGGTTGGTTTCTGCCTCAGCCATGAGCTTTCGTACATTATTTTTGTTATTAAATGATGATTTAATACAGTGCTGTATATTTCTGAAAATGAAACCTTAACAACAAATTCATAGCATATAAGACTATGTGTAAGTGTGTGTATATACATATATATAAAAAAATTAAAAAGTCCATAGTATGGAACAATAAAAGTAGAAGGGTTACAAGAAGGAAACAGGTTAGCAGAAAAAGTAGAGTGCATAGCAGCTTGTAGTAGGTATAAAATATACGCACGTCTTGACTTTATTCCATTCACTTCTTCATGGGCAGAAGTTGGTAATAGACTATTTTAATACTTTTTCAAAAGCTGCCTAGGAAACCTAGCTACTAAGCCATAAAGGGAATGGGTAAGTCCCCAGAAGGCTTCCTTTCTTTTCTTTTATAAATATGTACAGAGAAAAGCAAGATAAAAAAAATACAACTTCAAAGATAGATGTAAAATAATTTTCCTTTATCTATTATGTCGCCTACTGCAATGCACTAAAGCAGTTTTCCGAATGTTATGGAATTTAACGTTAAACAAAAATAAGCAGAAACAAAAATCTGTTCTAATTTCCTTCTAATTACTTGCTCAGAACCAATCAAGCTGCTAGTCAGGGGAGTTCAAGACAGCACACAGATTAACATTTTACTATCCTTGTTTTTACATACAAAACTTGGTTACTTTGTTAAGGGACAAAAAAAGAGATTGTTGAATTTGGTTTAAAATGCAGACAGCTGATTACTTCTTGAAAGAATATTTACATGATCTTGTGGCAAGTTAATCTTGAGATTGCTTTTTTTCAGCACTATTGGCTAAAGAAAGATGCCTTCCAAATCTCAGGGAGGTTCTTCTAAAGCTGCTGAACAAAATCCTAAATTAAAGTAACATGGATAATACTTCTATTCATTAAAAATAAGGATGAGAATGYTGAGTTGAAGTGTCTTTAGAACAAATACATTTCTAAAGATCAGAAACAGTTCGAAACTGATTTCTTTTGCATCTGCACTTGTGTAGTCTTGTACGCATCACTAAAACTCTCACAATTTCTTGTTCTCATGTAAATGAAAGGAAAGCATGGGCTTAAGGTTTTCAAAGTGCTACCTGTACCCATAGGAAAAATGCAATGTATATTTGGATTAATGTATTTCTTTATGCTGGGTCTCGAGTGTTATCTACTACACTTAGGAAAGTATGTGATTTGTTTTTGGAGGAAACTGTACTCCTAAATTCCTTTAAAAAATCTCTCTCACTAAATCTGTTACAGCCCTAATTCTTTGTAGAGATAATAAACAGCATGTGTCTTGTCTTTTTTTTATATGCTTAACAAAATAGTTTGATTAATTCTAAACTATAGGCATGGCAAAAGAAAGAGTTATAATGAATTTGTAAATGGGGAAAATTTTACTTGGTTTTCTTTCTTCTTTTTCTTTTGTTTTTCTTTTTTTTTCTTTTTTCTTTTTTTCTTTTATTCTTTCTTTTTTCTCTTTTTTCTCTTTTTTCTTTCTTTTTCTTTTTTCTTTTTTCCCCCCTCTGCATCTTTATTAAAGTTGACTATAGGTAAGGAGGGAGGGGTTTGTTTTTAAGCTATCAGTTTGGAATATGGAAGGAGTTTACATCTTTCTCTGCCCGAGATGTTTGTTTCTGAGTTTGATACCTGTTTTCTTCTATGTTGGCATATTTCTGCAAAACACTGGTAGCGTAACATTTCTGAAGTTCTCAAACTAAGATGTGGGAGGGAAAGCAATGCCTACACAAAACTTACATTTTTATGTAAATACTTGTGAAATAATGTTTAAATGATTTTGGTTACTTATAAGAGCAGCAAACGGAACAAAAACAGTAACAGAAAAACTCCAAAATTCAGAAACCCCAGCTTTAACCCCTTTCCACTCCCGAAAACGTCAATCGTTTATGTAGTAGTAAGGATGCACTTAACTCACAGAAGGATGCCTGAAGCCAGGATACAGCTTTTGGGAGAGGAGGGAAGACCCTCTGACATTCCGTGTGGCATTCACTTACATGTGGACCCATGCCAAGTAATTATTTTTTTGGTTTTGCTCTTCTTACTTGTTTAATTGTTTATCTGCGTATAGCCTTTCTTTCTTAGCTAGTATTTGTTTATTAAGTTGAACTTAGTTGAACATTTTAAATAATCTTGTTCCAGTTTATGATTTTTTTCATGAAAAACTCATTTTCCTTGCTTACCTTCTCTTTGTATGTGGTTATTTTAGCTCACTCAGCGGTGAGTTCTGCTTACTGACAGAATTACTGACACATCTATGGAAAAGAGACTTTCAAATGGCGGCACAAAAATTCTCCCTGTGAACATGAAAATATTTGCATGAACATGAGGAGAGGTTTCTGAATGCCTACAAGGCAAAGCCTTGTTGTGCAAGCTCATGGTATGGACATAAACTTTATTTTTCTGCAGCATTATCTAGTTTTGTTTCACCACTGTAACCCCCTATTTTCCTTGGTTTCCTAGTCCTGGGTAAGAACTATAAATGTCACAATATGCTGAGTTAATGAGGGAGCACCAGGCTGGGCTCTTTGTAAGTCTTTGCTTTGTGGTTTTAAATCAGAAAATCAGACCCTTAAATTTATCTCAACACAGCCTCTTTTTTGCCTCTGTGGTTTAATGTGGCTTAATTAACTAATGTATTAAGTGAGGATTCAAGTACCCATGTAGATTAAATGAGCCAATTTAGGATGCTGCAGGAGTCCCTCTGAAAATACATTACATCTCTTCTTTGACAACGGAATACAGAAAACACTTAGATGGCATGAAAGAAAAACAGAACAGATAAAGAGAGGAAATTCGGCTTTTTCTTCATTAGTTTTTGGTATAAGGCCTATGACAACAGAGCATTTCGTTCTCATCCTCCAAACACGTTGGCCTGGCATCCAAAAAGTGAGAGCGCACAGCCAAGAGCGCGGGGAGAGCTCAYGGCCCCTTTCCCTCGGCGGCTTTACTCAGGATCGTGGACGAAAGAGGCACTCTGCTGCAGCAGCCCTATTTCTTCCCTTTGGTCTTCAGTGGTGACCACGGGTCTCATCCGCGACCACTGGTGCCACCTGAATGAAAGCACAGATACACGCTATCGCCCAGCAAACGTGATTTTGGCAGCGCTGCTGCGCAGCAGGCTCCACCTTGGCCTGAGGGTGCCGGGACCCGCCTGGCCTGGCCTGGCCTGGGCCGGCGATGGCTGGCCTTAACGCTCGTGCTGGGGTGAGGGCAGCTTCCCTCAGCTGGCTGAAGTTCTGTGGGGGCCCCGTCTGGGGAAGGACCGTCCGGCTGCTGCAGGCACTGGGTAGCGCCAGAAATCACCCTCCACACGGCCAGGGCCTGGGCCGGGCTCTGTGGAGCTCTGGGCGGGCAGGGCCGGGGCCGGGCAGCCAGCTGCAGTACGGCACCACGGGCCCGGTCCCGCGCAGGCCCGGGCCCCAGGGAAAGAGCGGCCGTGAGCAGCCGGCTCCTCCTGCGAGGGGCTGGGGCTGCCCACGGACATCCTCCCCGGTCTGTCCCGTCCCCACACTCCCGAGCAGCCCCGGTGCCGCCTGGGGAGCCGGCGGGGCTGGAGGAGTGAGCGGCACACCGAGATCACAGGCAGAAGCTAGCGATGCTCTTGTATAACGATTTGAGGTGTGTCAGCTAATTACAGAGAAGCCTCATTAATGTCTAATATTAATTAGATGCTTGGACTGTTACACTCTTGAAACCTTAGCTGGGCAAACGATAACTTCCTGGCTTCGTGTCTGTGTGGCGCGTTCCCTTTTGCCCACGAGCAGGTTTTGAGGGTGACAGCGCGTTTATCTGGGCCGGGCGTTCTGTTTTGCACACACTGCCCCAGCGGGGCTTCTGCTGCCCCCGAGGCCCCACCTTCCTTGCAGGTATTATCAGATGCTGGCTGGTGTTTCACATCACTGAAAGTTTAGAGTTATTTCCTCATATGTGGTTATTTTTACATGGTTGAATATTTGTCGCAACTGCAAAACAGCCTGCTATCCTAAGAAGCCAACTTTGCACAAATGAGGACACTGTAGAGTAAAATTCCTTACGCAGAAAAACTTTAGAGAGCTAACAGTAAGTCAACGGAAGCAGGTTACAACATTTAATTTCTGCAGACACATATCACACCAAGACAAAGGAAAGAGAATGATATACTGGTTAACAGTCGCCATAAAGGAGACGCTAGGTTTAGAATAATTAAATCTTTAGAATTGAAGATATACAAATCAGAATGAAAAGACTTCTTTGAATTTAGCATCTCGGACAATATTACTGTTTCAAAAAAACCTGTTGAAATAGGAAAAGTATTGTATTATGGGTGTTAAATGTTGAGGTCCTACTCGCAGAGCGGTAACGTTATTCAAAACTGCATTCTTTCTGTGAAAGGCCATTTATAAAAATGCAGAGGCTCATCACACCTTGTATAGGCTCTGAGGCAATTAATGGTGAAGGCTTCTGGAAACAGAAATGAGATTTGATAAGTAATTGCTAAGATAAACATTACAGAAATGCTGAGGTCCTGGTTTTAGAAGTGAGCAAGGTTTCTAAATCTATCAGGTGCTCCTGAGAATGTTGCTATTCATTATATCTCTGTGACATTTCAACGCTTAAGTGCCCATTTTGAGATACTTCGGGCCTGATTAAAAAATAATAATAATAACGGCTGAGCAGTTGGGATACCTGCAGAATTCAGTCAGGCTGATACAAGGCTGAGTTGCGTTATGAACAGAGTCAAGATTGTCATTGATCAGTTTGCCAAGTGGTATTTTAATATATAAATAATAATTAAAAGATTTTTTTTTTTTTGTGGCTACTAAGGCTTTTCTGTCTGAGTGCTGGTTGTCTGTCTTTGTTAGAAATGGGCCATCCCAATGCAACCTGGCCTCTGGACCTGGCCTGGCGACCACTGGCTTGAATTTCTGGATGAGAAGGGCTGCTCACTGTTGTATGGGCAATATGGACTATTCCTTGGTCTTTAGTTTCCCTTCTTTAAAAGCCTTGTTTTCTTCCTGATGAGAAGTGGGAAAACATTCTAAAATTTAAGAATGTTTATGATACAAGAAACTGTTTTCTGCTCAGCTCCATTTACAGCTATAGGAAAATAATAAAATATTTTGGTGGAGAAGAATTGGTACCCTTAAAGTATTATTACAAAAATATTTTTCCAGACCTTTAATACAAATAGTCTGCTTACACAGACATTTACTGTGAATGTTGTTCCATGTAGCTGTTTTTATGAAGTATTTTGATGTTCCTGAATACTATGCACAAAAGAAAGCATCCTCATTTTGTTAGTTACTACTTATGAAAATGACTTTATACATCTTATTTATAACCTAAATGTGGAGTTGTGACTTTATCTTGATTGTTGTGCCCTATTAGAGTAAAAATACAGTTATATAGTTATACTAAAGCAGCAACAGAGGAAAAAATCCTGTGGTTTCTGTAGGTAGCTATTGCACTTTCTATTTTACTGGGTTGGCTTACAAGACAAAAATGTTCATTCTTTATTTGTGTGAACAGCCAACTGTAGCAGCACCAATGTCTGTAACTGGATTTCATTATGGAAATTCAGCTAAAGAGGGCCACAGGCACAAAAATCCATTAAAATGTTTCTATTGCTTTACATATTCTTCTGTGATAAAAATAGCCCTATATTTGAATTTAAGAAGCTTTTGCCTAAAGGGTAGCAGATGGATATTAAGGAGATTATAATAAAGAAGGGTATTATCAAAAAAAGGGAAAAAAAAAAAAAGGCAGATGGGGGAGAACCATTCTTTCATATTTAGGGAAACCATTTGTAATAGCAAAGGTATTCCAAAAATCTGATCTCTTTCTAGGTATTCAATAATGACTTGTTGATTCTTTATGTTACTACATGAAGACCTGATATAAAAATGGGCTTGTTCCGTAATAAACTGATACAAATGGCAGCTAAAAAATTGGATGGATCTAGGACACTTGCATTGTTGTCACCATAACAATGTAAAATGTGACGAGTGGCTGCCATCTGAGCATATTTAGAAATAAACAGCAAACGCTGTTTGGCTTATTAAGTTTCAAAAAGCAGCCTTCAGAAGTTTCTGAAAACGTGCAGCCATTGCCAATTCTAGACACAAATTTCCCTTGCTATAAGACTACTTTATATCTGAACTTTTTTTCCCTATCTTTGCAAATTTGTCCTGACAGATTTAAAGGGTTTCTCAAGTTTCTTGAAAATTTCTGGTTCCCTTGGAGTCCAGACAGAGCTTTCTAGCAGCCAGATCAGAGTTTCTGCTTCAAACACAGAAATAAGTTCTTACTTACTGTGGGTGCACAGATCACTTGCACTGAGCAGCTTGATACATGTGTTATAAGTTTGGGRCAAATCAGACTGACTTGCCATATTTGCGTGGTGGGGGGGAAGCAACCCTACAACATACCTGGCAGATCCCAGAGTTGTTAGATTGAAACATTATGGTGCACAGGGGCAAGACTGCAACCAAATTGTCCGGAAGCATTGAATAGTAAAGCAGTAGCTTATTGCTTCTTAGAAGCTGGAAAGGCTTTCAGTAGTTTGGCATGCTGTGTCCTGCATCCTCTGGCCTTTGGGAGGGGGGCATTCTTGGATTGCACAGAGTTGCTGCATCCAGTGGACGTCTGTGATGAAGGGTAGAGCAGCTGACAGGAGGAAAAAAAATTCACATGTGGCTCATCTCAAGCTCTCTGGTGTGCTGGCTGTAGGTGGCCCATTTAAGTCTGATGGGATTAGCTGGCTTCAGTGGGCTTGACATCTGTGTGAGTAAGGTTAGACTTTTCCTTCAGTTTAGAGCCTGTCATACCTAGCTGGCCCTAATAACATTTCAATGATTGCATTCCCCTTCTTATACTTACCATTTCTTGGTTGAATATTGTGAGCTGTGTTATAAGGACGGATTTGCTAGATATTGCTCATGCTATTTGAGTGAGCCCTGGGACTTTTCCAGTGAAAGATAAGGGAAGAAAGAGACAGGGGAAAAAAGGAAACAATTGCAGGTCTTAATAACTAAGAAGGGTTAAACAAAGAGATGACTGCTGCAATGCCTAAATGTTTTTGGCATCCCTTTAATGTGAAACCTTTTCATCTGAGTTATACCTTCAGAAATCAGATCTCGCTAGGCTCCCTTTGAGTTTTGTGCTTCCATTTCTGTCCTAATTACCTTTCTCAGAGTGAGATTGCTCTTCTGTCTTAGTGGAGGGGGATTTTTTTTTTTAATGTGATATTGCATTTTTGTATATATATCTAGAGAGAGTCAGATTCAAGTCTTTTGTTCTTGGCACTCACCATATGCTACTGTTTAATATTTAATCAGCCCCACCTCATCAGAAACACTGCTGGCCTCATTAGATAATTAATGGCTGCCTGCGTCTCATTTGCTTCAGTTGATACATCTGCAGCCAGTAATTAGAGCAGGAGTTTATTAGTTGCACTGGCTTAGTTTATTTGTGAAACAATCTCTCCTTTGATTGAAGCCGCTGGGATTGGCATATGTGGACAGCCTGCCTCCCTGTTCAGTAGGGCTCTTTTGTTTACATTTTTGCTACAGTTTTGCAACACTGCACATCCTGGCAGTCCTAGGAACAGTTGGTGGTGAAGATTTGCCTTTTATAATTTAGAAGATAATTGGGTAATTCAATGCAGTAAAGCTACTGCAAAGCAATTCTGTAACTTTGGGGGGGGGGGGGGGTTGAGGAGGGGAATCTGGTAGACAATTTGTTCATTTATAGTTTGTAGGTTTTATTTTTTAGGGTTTTTTTTTATTTATTTTTCAGACATCTTAATAAAAATCCTCTGGATCTGTGAAGGATATCTGTGCATAGCGCAATGTGTTTGGCAAGCTTTTAATTCACAATTTTTATCTTGATATATTAGCTAAAATCAAACCAGTATTCTTAAATATTGGTGAGTGATCACATGCTGGTATTGGTAACCCATCCTTCTTAATGAATTCCAGTGTTAAACCTCTTTCCTTGGTCTGTCTACTCATTTGCAAATGTATAAAATGTACTGTGATATTTTCTTTTGGCCTTGTGAATTTATGACAAGTCTTTCACTGAGTAGTCTAAATGAAAACCTTTATACAATTGACTGTATTAAAATAATGAGATTAATTGTTCCTGCCTCTGAGAGAAAACACAGGATCTTGTCTTGTCAGGATTCAGTCTCTGAAAGATCCTTTCCTATCGTTATACCTCTTCAGGTACAACACCAATCCTGATTAAGTGGGTTGTTTTCTCTGAGAAAGTAAGTCTTAGCCGTTTCTCCTCCTCTTAAACAGGTTTCTGTACCAATGCTTATCTGGCCAGGCGGGAGTTTAAATGGGGAGCTGCTCCCTCCTCATCGCCTATTTTTGTCTTGCATCTTGTCTTGCCAAGGCTGAGCAACTTGCCTTGGCATTGCCTTTGTATGTATAGGTATTGCTGTATTCAACTCTGGAATGGCAATGTGTGTTATGTTGAACAGCCCTTAGCAACATGACGCAAGAGTTAACAGTTAATGTTGGGAAGAGATCTGTATCAAATTCAATTATCTTTACCACTGTGAATAGAAAGGCAAAAAAAAAAAAGTTGTGTTATTTTTTACATTTTTATTCTCCAAAGGGCCAGATTATTGAATCGGCACTGATTCTTCTATGTGAGAAAAGGTAATTCAGGCCGTTAACTCTGCTGTTGCCCTCAGTGAGGATTCAACTAAAGTGAATATTTCTGGTTAGGTCTTGTTCCAAGATTAGCCTGTCAGATCTAACCATCCTTGCCTGTGTGCAAGAATTCCTGCAATTAAGCCTTATTTCTCTTATAGTACCTCTGTCTCTACCAGCACATGTGCTTCCGAAAGCATATATAGCTGCTGTGCTCTGGGATGCTCTTTCTTCCTGCTTGTTGTCCCTCGTATAACCGGGGGAAGGCTATTGCAGGGCTTTCAGCATGTCAATAATTTTTGCCTTCAGCCTTGCTGCAAGAGAGACAGGTTCTAGTCAAAATTTAAGCTACACCTTCTTTTAACCTGTGTGCAAACCAGGTAAATTACTGCAGGTTGGAAGCATCCTCGGCCTCTAGAGGGCTGGGTTAAAAGTAATCCTGGGTGAGTTACTCAGTTAAAGACATAAACTGTCTGATAAGACTTGGGGCCACCAACTCCCCACCCTTGTTCTTTTTATGCAGTAGTGAAGTGCTTTTAGCTGTCTTTCCTGTGAAGCCTTCTTTCCATTATTCTGTGYGTCTGGGTGGTTTTTTTAATTGTTTGGGTTTTTTCCTATTTTGTGAGCCACACTTTGTACTGAGCCCAGCTACCTCTCTCACATGGCTGATTTTCTTTCCTGGTGTTGTTTAGAGATTTAACCCTGGAGAGGAGCTAGAATTCATGCTAACCACACCTTTAAAGGAATGGTACCAGGCAGTCTGGCTTCACAATTGGAAGGGGTGTCAGCAAGCAATAGTTTTGCTATAGCTCCCAGCAATGGTTTCCTTATCAGTCTTCAAAACATTAAAAAGTCTTTTCTTCTACTAGATAATCCTTTATCATGCCTCTGTAGCTCCACTTAGCCTACACTGGCAGATTCAGTGTGTTTTGACAGTTCTGACCTGATGAAAAAGCTCGTGCTATGTTTGTAATTGATTGTACCCATAAATGACTCACGGACTCTATTTTGTTTCTGTTGTTCAGTGTGTCACTTGAGCTTTTTGTTTGTGTTTCTCTGGTTCGATTTCTCCACAGTGAGAAGAGCTTTGCAGAAACAAGTTTAGATTCTCATTCATAAGGTGTTGTTGGGCTGCCTCTGGAAACAGGGGAGGAAGGAGAGACAGCCGACAGCGTTTTTTGAGCAGAGCAAGAGTCTAATGATCGCTGCCTGTACTCCGTGGGGTATGCACAGGCTGCCTGGGCATTGCTGCCTGGAAATCTGGATCAGACTAGTTGGTTAATAAGCACTCCTTCCTTCAGACTTTTCTGTGATTGTTTTTGGTCAGTAATGAAATCCTGAACCCTAGTAGTGGTTAACTTTTACTTTAGCATATTACTGGTACAAAACTATCCACCAAACCACATTTGGGTTAAATTTCAAAATGGCAATACTAGATGTGCCTACACAACTAATTTTAGTATATATTTGGCTAGAATGTAGGTATCTGTGTGTATTGCCTGTACTGCTTCATGCACTCTATATATTTGAACCAATTGTGTATTTGCTAAATTTTCCAAAACCCAATTCTTTTCTGAATCCTCCCAATGTCTTATGAATGGTATTTTAAATGCCAGGTTTTTGAAGGCTGATTGATTCATAGTGTTACGTTCCCAGATCTCCAAAACAGCGTTTGGGTGTTTAACTTCCTAAGGTGCCTTCAAAAATCCCAATTTTATTTTTGAGTCCTAAACCCTAAGCTTTGTGTATAGTTTGTGTACATGATTACTTTTATTAGCTTATAGGACTCATTATTGTGCATGTATTCAGTCATATTGTGACTTTTTTTTTTTTAACCTTTGCATGGTGAAGTGATGAAGTCAAAGGCAAGGGCATATGCTAGCTGATTCTTCAGAGAGCCAAATGTCTTTTTTTTTTTTTTTTTTTTTTTTTTTTTTTTTTTTTTTTTTTTTTTTTTTTTTTTTCTCTCTCTCCGCTGACTTATGCTTTCTGTGGCAATTTACCCTTGGACACCATCTCTTCAGATCTGGAAAGTGTTATTCACCCATTTTATACAACCCTAACAACAGAATTTACAAGACTAGAAAACCGTTCTTAAAATTTCATTAGGAAATGAAAATCTTCCAGACTACTGCAGTCTGTTAGAAACGTCGTTTGAAGTAATGTATAGATGAAACCTATTCACACAAGCTGAAATGTAAGAGAAATTTAGCTGACATATCATACAATAGCAAAAGAGACACTAGAACACACACTAGTTTGATTACAAAATGATGAAAGGTTACAATAAATATCTCTGTGCCTTTTTTTTTAAAAAACTTTCTAATTTCATTGTTGTCAAGTTTATATATTCAGAGTCTATCTCCTTTCAGTAATCTCAGGCTCGTCATTCTCTCCAAGGAACACAATTATGTTAGTTCCAAATAAGGGCTCTTTGATCTCTTTTTATTCCTCCTTTGTTTCCGCACAATGAAAGCGAGAGGAACTCAATTAAAGTGACTTAGTCTAGTCTCTTGACAGAAGTTGTTACAAGTGAAGGGTTTGATTCTCTCCTCAGTTAAACCAGTGTTTTGCCAGTGTAGCTACATTGACACTATCAGAGTTGCATTGATGGAAAGCTGGTATAATGGAAGAAAGGATCAATCCTGAAGTTTCTCCAAATAGGCCATTTGAACAAACCACCGCTTTCTTTTTCTCAGATGAATTGAAAGCAATTTAATTGGCTTTCAAAGTAGGCTATTCAGTGAAAGATTCCCAAACTGAAGGTGACCGTGTTTTCAACATGAACAAGAGACGCATGTTTGTGACAAAACTTTTGTTTGTATTAATATCTGGTAATCCTATAAAAAGAAATTTTAAAAATAATGTGCCCATGGCTGTCACTGTTGCCAGACCTTAAAGCAGGAGTGTTACTCAGGTTTTTTTCACAGTAAACTAATGTCTTAAACTCCCTTATCATGTACCACGTGTTAAAAGTTTCTTTTTTGAGAAAAGGCCTGAATTTCAGGTAGTATGCACTCATCTTTTATTTTCAATCCAGATAATTTTCACCATCCTCAATACATGTCTTTAGGTCTTCAGTCAGTCTGTCTCTTGTAAAATCCAAAGATTTGCTAGAGCCTGCAGGGATTATGAACACTTGGTAATTACTCCAAAAATTAAATACTTCTATTGATAAAATGAAAACCTTAAACATTACTGCATGTGTTGCTGTTCAGAAACCAAGTTCAGGACAGAAAAACTTCATTGGAAACTTGGAATATTCCAGTGAAAATAGAGTACATAGGCTCTTTACCCTTTGTGAAATACAGTAATAGGTCATTAGTGCTTTGTGTAACTGCTGGTTTTTTGCATAATATTTGGCTTTCTCCTGTTCAGTTTCTAGTTTGGATATTAATCAGAGTCTGGGCTATTGGAATATGTCTTTGGGGAGATGATGTCTTTATAGAGACAATTTTGAAGAAATAAGAGTTAACCTGACTGGTGAACCTAATCTTTTCAACTTGTTTTTCTTTAGGTTTGAGGGATTTAGGTGCTTTTGCCACCTCTTTTATATGTGCATGTATTTTTAATTTTTTTTTTTTTTTTTTTTTTTTTTTTTTTTTTTTTTTTTTTTTTTTTTTTTTGCACATGTGCCCCATTATATTTGGGCAGCACTACCATGGTTAAAAGAGCTTTGTTAATATTATGACAGATATCAAATACTTCTTCTCCTTTACTCCTTTTATTTTGAGACATCATTTCCTAATTATATCCTGTGAAGGGTTTTTTTCAGTCAGTGGAGTTATTCCATGCTCAGTTGTGCACCAGCCTTATTCATCCTGTAATGCTTCTGTGAAGTTTGTGGGCTTTAGGTTCTCCAGTTTATTAAAGGTTCCTTGTCAAGCTTTATTTGGGAAATCATCTGATTTGGCTTCCTTTCTCTTCTCTCAGGATGCACTTATCCCCAGTGTGCAAACTGCTCAAAGGTGCTTTTCCCATTAGCCCTCAGAGGTATGAGAAATATAGTTCATATAGTCAGGTTAGTTACTGTCTCCTAAGTGATTTCTCCTTTCAGCCTTCCCACTCTTCTCACCTGCATCTATTTCCAACTCCTGGGTTAACCCCCTCCTTGCCAAATCTCAGCTAGTTGGAAAGCCTCATTACATTGCTTTATAAGGCTGCCTATCTTGACAGGAGTAAGGGTAAATTTTTTGACACACAATATTGTAGTACTAGTGGAGATTGCCATCAGAAGAAGATCTCAGAAATATCTACTTTGTTTTTCTGAAATAATTCTTCCCCTTTCTCATGCTTCTAAGCAATAAGGATGAAAACAAAGGCAATGTGCTTGCTACCCAGAAGATTGAAATTACAGGCAAGCAAGAGATGAAGGGCAAGCAAAGAATATAAGTGTGGGAGGTATTTTGCTTTCCTCTCCAACCTCATAGTCAATTTGGACTTGTCTAGAATGAATCTAATGATCTCTGGGATATTTGATCAATTCTTGTTTAAGCAAATTCTCTCCTTGGATTCAGAGGTGATTCAGTGATTAGGGAATGCTTTAGACAACTCTACTTCCTTTGTGCTTTTTTCACCACATGAAATTTTTAATGCCAAAGAAGTATGATAGTCTGAAACAGTCTGGTGAGAGATATTATTTAGATGATAAAATAGGGAGACAGCAAAATCTGAAGTCTTCCAAAAGATATTTCACAACGATGATCTGCTGCTGGATCTGGCTGCTTGTTTCATGCTGCGCCTCGTAGGCTCAGAGGAACAAAAATAACTAAAGAAAACCTAGTATACAAAAGTTCGTGAAAAAAATCAAATATACATAGGAAATCTTGACTGCCGTATAACAAGACTGTTACATTTTTAATATATGGCAAAAATGGAAACAGTTCAATCAATGCTATTTACCTTGTCCATAATTGAAGAACAGTAGGCCAGTCAATGAAATTAAAGGGCAGGATATCTTACAATGAAAAGAAATTCAAGGAGCATTGGTGTCTTTTATGGCTTGCAACATTCAGAATCCAGGGTATCACATGTTAAAATACAACTGTGACTGAAATTAGGGGTACAGATAGCAGAGCTATTTATGAAATTTTTGATTAATATTACTTAATTATAAAATATGATCAGTCACAATGTGAGTGTCTGGGGAGGTGGGGGAACTTTCCTGTACTCCTGCCAGTTCTCTTGCTGGATTTTCCTGCCCAGGCTTCAGCATCCTAAATCCTGGGGCCAGGTTACATGAGTCCCACCTTCAAGAAAGGCTCTTGGGAGCTAGATTTCCATCATCTTAGCTAAGAATTTGTACCCCAGCTTGTGCTGTGCTTGTGCTCTCAGCCTGCTCACAACTCTGAGCTATTCAAACTGTTCCATTTTCATTTCTCACAAAGAAACTGAACAAATCTCCCCCCCMCACACACACTTTTGGAAAAAATACTTTTAAATTCTCTTTTTCTATGGCAAATATTTTTCTATAGAATGAAAATCTTTTAATGTCAGTCTTTTAGGTGCCTTGCATACTGACCTTTGATTATCTAATTCATTTGTTTATTAGTAAAATCCAGGATGAAAGATTTGTATTTCAGAATCTTGCATTTTCAGTAGGGCAGGAAAGTTACTTGCTTGCAAAGATCTGAATCTGATGATACGTAACGCTGAAGTGAAACATTAAGACATTGTGCGTAGTAGAAGCATTGCTCTGTGCTCTCTAATTCTGCTCCACTGATTTAAATGGAAAATACCATCCTAGAAATGATGATGAGGAAAAAGATGAGTTATTACTCAGTTCTGCATATGTTCTTCCATATGCTAACAAGATGCAATTAGGTTACAGTGAAGCCAAGGCATCATTTTGTACCCATCTAATTCTGCTTCTACCGATTCACCTGAGCAGGGTGTATATTTGCTCTGTCCTTTCTTTTTATCTGCTATGCACAATGTAGGTGCTGCTACAGGAGCAACACAAATCCTTTTAGTCATGTGCAGCCTCCTGTGTATTTGGGCCTTAGTGTACTACAGTTTTATCCGCTCCATACATACCTTTGGTTTTATCAAGCTCTGAAGAGGAGGTTTATCTTAAGCTCAGTGTGAAGGTGGAGGTCTAAATTCTGAGCTGTCTCTAAATCAATTCACTCTTCCCTGGTAGAAAGAGTGCCTTTCATGCCTATAGTGGAGATAGTAGTCTTTTCAAGAGTAGTTAAATATTTTATCCTTATTTATCTTATTTTAATTCAACAGTTCTAAAGTACTTTTCAAAGTAATCAGGTATGACAGTGCTGGGGTTAATTAACAGTTCGTATGCTGCCAGCAGCTTCCCTGTGATGGTATTGATGATGATACTGATCTTATCTGATATACTTTGCTAGGAAAAAATCCTCTAGAAAGAAGCAAAGACATTATGATATGAATGTGTAAGGATGGTATGTGTCCTTCCTGCTGTTTTATGAATGTGTCTGAACGATTTCCTTTGTGAGAGAGAACAGAAGCTCAGCCTAATCCTTATCTGTATTACACCACAAAAATCTATCTTCAAATGATATCAAACACTTGTCTTAAAACCACAGAACAAAGAAGTATAAAGCAGAGTCTGAAAACTCATCTTACTGATTGCACTGAAGTAGTATCACCCATTGATTTTGAAGGTCGCTTGCTATGTGAAGACATGAGTAGTTACTATCCATGGGCTATGGACTTGCCATATTTCAAGTTTCAAACTGTCAGCTACTCACATATACCTACATTAATGAGACACATACTGAGGTCTTTGTTTTATGAATCTGGAAGCTTTGCAATGTTTGTTCAAGATGCAGCAGTCTGAGAGGCGTTAAGGACATTCATGCCTTGCTTTTTGCTTTTGCCGTGCAAGGGTTTTTTTGTTTTGTTTTCCTGCCACAAACAAAATAGAAAATATGAATCCAATAAATCCTCTAAAAAATTAAAAAATAAATCACAAAGAAGTCTCACAGAAATACCTCACTGTGATAAATGCTTGTCATACCTTTGGGAGAGAAAGGAAAAAATAAAATAAAATTCCACATGTGATACTGGAAGAAACCAGGTACCCCAGTTAAGACCATGCCTTAAGAACCAGTGGCAATTAGATTTGTCAAAAGCACATGTAAGCTGCTGTTCCTTTCCCAGTGCTCAGAGTTTGTCTCCAATATTGACCAGCTCTGTCTAACTTAAGCTGTCTGAAAATCCACACATTTTTACACAGTGTATAAGTACTAATGGTTTTTCAGGTAGCCATCAATCAAATTTATGTTCTGGGCTCTATGTATTTTCAGAGACAGGTAAAGGAGGAGTCCCTACAGACTACTGGAGTGTTGCTGCTCATCAGAACTACTGGGATGAAAAGTCAGTGCAAAAAGGAGTTAGCCAAAGGCAGGTGAATAGACTAGGTGTTAACCATGGATGCTGGTAAAAGTTAGCATCCACACTATCGCTGTGCCATTTTCACATCTCTATTTGTGAATGTTTTTCAAGTATTTAAATTGCCTTCATCAGTGCTTTTTATTTGAAAATTAAGTAAAAAAATATTTCCAAAGCATTCAGATCTCTGAAAAATTCAAAATTTAACCTGATGAAATTAGCTGAAAGGCTTTTTCACTGAAATCTGGAAAAAAAATTAAACTTTCTTAGGATTTGATTTCTGTTGCAGATGTTCCTGATTGTGAGGTTAACATTTGTGGTGTTTAAAATTGGTCTGTGTGTGTGACTGAAGTCACGTTTTGTCGGCTTTTTGGCATCACTTGAATTTGGTTCTTTCCTTTGCAACTTCTGCCATTGCCATCATTTTATTCTTCAGACTTGCCTCTGTAACTTGCTGCTGCTGCTTCTTTAGCAACTTCTAGACTTTTTTTCTTGAACGCAGAGACAAAGATGTTGGTGTTTTGTTGTAAGCTAAGCAAAATGTCCCCACATATTGACATTTTGTTTTCAAAATTAAGCTATGCTCATAAGTTTCTCTAACAGGTCAGGTTAACTTTATTCAAACTACCTGGTTTCACTTTGAAAATAAGACTCATTCTATAACACTGAAGAATTTTGCGGGGGGGGGGGGGGGGGGGGGGGGGGGGGGGGGGGGGGGGGACGGGACGGGACGGACCAAACCAAAACCCAAACCACCTGCTTTCAACTCCATCTCCAGCTAAAAATTGAAATACACTATTCTGGCTATGTGATTATGTCACCTGGTAAACTTAGTTATATTCATGCATAAATGCTATTCAGGAAAAAAATCCACAATTGATAATATCACTACTAAAAATTGACCTGTTGGGATGGGGGCAATGAAAAGAACTATCCCCCCCCCCCTTTTTTTTTTTTAAATATTAATTTATAAGAACAGCAATTATACTAGCCTAGAACATGAGTTCCTGGCCTAGCTGTTTTGATTTTACAAACTAAAGTTAGTGTAGCTTGACAAATATTAGTTGTCATCATTTTCAGGTACTAACTAGTGATTATTTTATGAAAGCATGGCAAGAATTAGGGCCAAACTGGTTTTTGCTCACTATGATTGCAGGAAAAAGAGTTCTACTTTCCAAAAGACTTAGAGTCTGGAAAGTAAATAACTTCCTTTGAGATACCTTATCATTTTTAATATTTTTTTTTTTTTTTTTTTTTTTTTTTATAAAGAAAATGAAGTGCTTCATATTTCCTTATTTATCAAGGTATCTTTGTTTCACTAGGCTTTAGATAATTAGAAGTAATTAGAGATCTGTTCCCCTGGGGAGAAAGCACAGGGAGGACAGAGACTGCAGCGTTAAGATCATGCTGTTGCTATGGTTAGTAGTGTGCAAGACTTGATTTTTTTTTTAAACTTTTAACTCCAACAATGGTAAAGCTGTATTTGATAAGTGTTGGTTGGGTTAGAAGATGATGAAAATTGATAATAAAAAACTTCATTTAAAAAGTAAGGGAGGGAATTTTTTGGAGCCCTGATATTTCTGCCAATGCTTTCTTTTAACCTGCCAAAAAGATTTTTGTATTGTTCCTCTCACTTTGCAAAACAGTGAAAATCTTGCAGGTAATGATTCCAAATTTCAAACAGTGAGATGACTTCTTAAATTCACAGTGATGTTAGGGAAGCAGTTGAACTGAATACTTCTACCAACCTATCGGTTCCTGCAGTCCGGTCCTGTGACAGCACTTTATGTACTGTTAGTCCTGTATCCCTTTCTCCCAACTGGGCCTTGTTATTTCTCTGTGCTGAGTTGATTGTTGCTCAGGTACTACTCATATATTGTGTGAATTTTACTCTGTGTGCTTAAAAGGGTTCCAAGATTTGTGATAAAGGCTCATCACACTTTATGGATTAGATAGAGCAATCGGTTCAAAGATGAATGCTGTGTACAATTGGTGTTTAAGATAGTATTATCAAGGTGTTTAATGCACCCAATTAAAAATAGGAAAATTAAAAGTATTTTTAAAAGTTGCAGAATTACCTTTAAATTGTTGCAATTACTGCTTTTTTGACTAGAAAAGTGGTAATGCCTGACCACAGGCCAAACCATCTGTTCTGTTCCTGGTAATTTTGTTGTCAGCAGTGACCCAGGTAGTTGATGATCTCTATTAGGAAGTTCTTTGTTGTCATGGATATCTTCATCCATACGCTTCTTGTTTCAAAAAAAGTCATATCTGGTGGCACTTTCTGCCCCAGTGTTTCCATGTGAACCTGCCTGCACATTTGAGCAGAGTGTGACCTTCCAGAGCTCTTTGGGTAATGCTGTTACTTTGATGTAGAAATCAGATTTTTCCAGTTAGTGTTTCTGTATGCCTAAGCAAAGACTTCCAGATTTGTTTGAGAGGGAGATTATTAAGGACAATATTCACCAGACGTGAGGTTTCCTTCAAAGAGGTGTTTTTATATGCAATTATCTCATTTGTTTTAGGCATTGGTGTCACCTTCCGTATTAGCATTGTTTTTGGTCTCCAGTAAGTCCCTGAAGCAGATGTATAAGCTTTGAATTTTTAGGGAGCTGAGGTGCACATAACGTTTGATGGGACTTTGTTGTGGTAAGCTAATCAAAGAAGAAAACTTTTTTTGAGCAGTTTCTCAAACTTCATTAGCAAATCAAGCATTTCTCTTTTTAGTTGCAAAACTCTTTCTCTGTTGCAAGGTCAGTAAAGAAGGAATTTGTTTGACAGTTTCTTTTTTCTTTTTTTTTTTTTTTTTTTTTTTTTTTGTTTTTCTTGGGGATATTTTCAAGAAAATGGACAAGACAGTGTTTTACTTGAAAGTTTAGTCAAGGGCAAGTGATAAACTGACTAAATAAAACATGTCTGAGTTCACTTATAAAAATAAGTTTTGGTAGTAGCTTGCTGTATGATTTCTTAGGCCCCAAATTTCTTGGAAGAACTCTTGGAAGCCATTGCACCAAGGATTTTGTTATTTCCATGTTTCAGTCATGCAAAGATGACCTTGGTGCCAATGTTAACTGGGGGAGCAAAGGAGGAGAGATGAGCCCGCAGCACAGAAATGAATTAGATCTGAGTCATGTTTTTAACATCTTATTTGAGCTGTTCTATTTTGTGATATTGGTTTAGACCATCTGCGTTTTGGTTATAACAAGCTGCATAAAACAAACAAACAAAATCTTGACAACAAGATATATGGTGTACATCCTTTTATGAATTTAGTTTAAAATAAATGTACTTCAGCTCTAAAGGAACCTTTTCTTTTAAAATATCCCTTCCTCTAATTTTCTTAAGTGTAAGAAAATGAGTTCACTTTTTGCTCAAACATACGGTATTTTATCAAACTTGTATATAAATTACTTGATTCTTCATACTGCTGATATTCTTCCAATTGTTTTAATAGACCATAAAAATGGTAATACTGTGGTAAACCATTAAACGCTTAGCCATTTAGCCCAGCAGTATTCCTTGTTTAATAGTTTTACTCATTTAACACTTACGATTTGTAACAGAGTAAATCTAATTTTAAAGTAGGTTGAGGAAGTTAAACCACCTCTGGGGAATAAATCTACACTCCCTTACCTGGAGGGCAATACTAATTGCTATCCAGACCCAGAACAGGCTCAAATGAAGTCAAGCTCCAAGGATTACTAATGAGTGAGGCTTACATTGTATGAGCTAGAAGTCTTTGAATGCTATTTTTTACTTGAGAAACTGGCTGAACAAAAGTCTGAGAAAATCCATGCAGTGAGTAGACTGCTGGTGCTTTTAAGCACTGGTAATTATCAGCCTTCCTCCTTGGGATGTTAATGATAGTGGTTTGACCTTACCCCAGCATCCCTATCTAAATGTATAACTTAGCCATCAGTTTGCTTTAAATCAAGCACTAAATCCGTCTGAGTGCCATTTCATGTGGATATTAAAAAAACATCAGGGTCTACTTGGCTGCTTTTGTCAGCTAAATCTTGGGCAATTGTGTGAATAAATTAATGGATGAAACGGACCTTTTTTTTTTTATATTTTGTAAGTTTTGCGTTGGCCTAAACAGGAGCACATCTCTGTGTTTATTTCAGTGCAGATGAGCTATTCACAGACATCATTATTATTATTATTATTATTATGTTACATAATCATATCAGTGGCAAGGCAGGAGAGTTGCTTTGTGTGGAGACCTTCAGCCTTTCCATCAGTTTTCCACTCTTTACTTATAAATCTTGAGTAAGCTCTATTCTGAGGTTGTTCTGTTATTTTTCCACCTTCAGTTTAGTTCCCTTTGTTCTGCTTGATATATGGGAATGGAAGCATCAAGATTTGTTTAAAACATTAGCAAGCTGCATTTAGACCTTTTCAAAACAAAGTGTGAAAGTGTTTGCAATGATTAGCTAGACAAATGTTAACGATGAATAGATTGTAATGTAAAACACTTTGCAGGGCATAAGAGAATGGGAGAAAAAAAAGATTAGGTCTCTGTTCCCTCATTTAAATCCTGTTCAGGCCCAGAGGGTTTAATAGGTACTTAAGTGGTGCCCCACAGAGTGTGATTGGAACTTACATGGTGCAAATACCTTCATCTGACTTTCTGCTGCAGCTGAATTTTGCCCCCAGTGGCCAACCTTAGTAGAACCTAGCTATTTTCTTTGAATAATGAAGCTGTGGAAAATCCAGCAAGTATGTGGAAATCGGAACTAGGAACAGACCCTAGAGGATTTTTAACCTAAATAGAAGAAGCTGTATCTCCAGCTCTGAAAGCTGTTACTGTTTCACTGTTCTTTCTTTTTGCCTCTGGGATATTCCCGAAACGTGTGCATCTTCTGTTTTATGAGATGTACTTGGCTTCCTTAGAGGTAGAGAGAAACAGGAGGAGGTGGACGATGGCATGGCCTCCAGCACTTTGTTTATGAGAACATCCTTCTAGCAATTTTATGTCTGCATGAGGTAGAGGAATTGTTTCCAGTCTGCCCTTGAGCTGTGGATCAAGCATTTTACTTCCTCTTACTCTTTTCTGCTTTAAAACTTTATATTCCTTTCCCAGAGTCTTTAGACAGATGAGATTTTTGTCATTTGTAGTGGTTGAAGCACTTTCAGCTCCCTTTCTTTTTCCTAGCTGTGCTTCACAGTTGATCAAGCCAGCATTGTGCTTTTCTTTCTCTGCAAAATAGCTATCCGGAGACCATGCCTAGCATGTTGTCTCTTCTTCGTGATACCTGTGGGGCAGTGATATGGTGCAATCATTGCCTCAAACTTCTTTTGTTGCAGCTTAGTCTAATGAAATGGGGCTGATTGGTCTGTTAGCCAGAATTGCATTCTCAGGCAGCGTATCAGCAGAAGGCTTGTGGAACTGAGCTTGACTACTGGCTAGCTCCCTCCTGGGAGAAAAGCMGTATTTACCTGCTCATTCTCCAGTCCTCCTGCTGCTCATGTTTGAAAAATCCTTGTATTCCCTTAAAAAAAAAAAAAAAAAAAAAATCTGACTCCTATAATTTTTATTTTTATTTTTTAATGTTTTTTTCCACAATGAAAGTAACCTAGCAAGTGATCATAAGTGCTGGTTATCATTTAGTCCTAAGAGAACGTGCAGTGCACCTTGGGCTCCCAGGCCCAGGGCTGGGTCCCCTCCAGGACAGCAGCACTGCTTGCTTGCAGAGCTCCATGTTTCTGCATTTACATCCACAGTACCACAAACAAGTGCTGCATTTGATGTTGGGAATTAAATATTGGCCTTTGCAAAGTTGCCAGATTTATTTGTGAACAAAAACGATCACAGTTTTTTTTCTTAGTAGACTCACATCCTCTCTATGTGGTGCTCTAAGAGAGGGGATTATCCGATACCTTAGTTCCATCCTCTGAGGAATTACAGGTGTTGCTCTGCTGTAGCTGTTGTTTGAGTGGTCAGTTGATACTGGGTTTAATTCATATCACAAGACCAAGAAAAGCCTATCACTCAAATAACAACGTGTCATCTCCTGGCAATGCTGATTCCTGAACAGCGATAACTATATAGAATATTGCCTCGTTTATCGCATTGGTAATTTACAGAAATAAATTTCTTTATCCATTGAGCGTTGAGACACATACGTGCAATTCTCTAGTCGTAACTTGTGTTATTAGCTCTTATCCCTCCACAACAATTTGCCAAAATAATTGCCTCAGCCACAATGACCTTGTTATGTGATGTTTCTGAGTAAGATGTGCAACAATTTATTTCTTACTGTAGCTTTCTTGTTTAAATTAGCATAATTTCTTCTTAAAAACAACCAGATCTGACGCCTCCATTCAGCAGTAGCACAGACAGAAATTGTTTATGCTGGTTTTACTTTGTTATTATTTTGGGTTGAGTTTTTATTTTCTTTTGGAAGATAGCTAATGATAGATTAGGAGGTACAGCTGCTTTCATGGAGTGATATGTTAGCATGTAGCTTGCTTCTGTAAGAATTGCTTTTAAACACCAGACTGAAATTTATAATGAGGAACAGTTTACTGTAGGGTTTGCTTTTATAAAGCCTATCTGAAAATCTGCGCAGATAACAATATACATATAAGGGTATTTCCTAGCCTTTGTTTCCTGTCTTTTTACCAGTTATTAATCTACAAGAGGACCTTTCTTCCTATCCCATGACAGTCTTCAGTGAAAGACTACATCAGAATTTTTTGGGGGGAACACAAGTGCACTGTATTGATTGGATCACCCTTTTTTCATTGCTCTCACTGAGAGACCTGGGAGGCCCAGCTTCCCTCCAGGATGTTGACTCTTTCAAAAGTCTTCGATGTTTAATCAATGAGGTAAACATTTTAGTCTTTCATTAGAATTTCTACCAATATACCCATTCCAGAAGTCAGATTCCCTGGTCTCCTGGTACTGTGCTTATTATCTTTTGTTCTACTGGTGTTAACACTAATATAAATTGTAGGTTACAAACCACAATTAGATAATCACAGATTTTATATCTGAGTTCCTTTGGAACCACTGGGTGTACACGGTGTGTTTCTATTCATTCTATCAATTTCTTCTAAAAGCTTTCTATTGATAGGTCAGTTTGAGGAAGGATTTTCTACTCGCCCTACATGGAGAATCTCCCCAGTCCAAAAATACCACTCTGCTGCTCTACGGCTAACATGGATGTGTAGGATTCATTCGGTTTGCCTTCCTTGTATGTTCTTCATAACACATCCGTCAGCTCCATGTTCTCAAACAGGCTTGCTGCTTCTTGTGGGTATTTGAAAAACCTGGTATTTTTAATTTTTATGTCTTTAGCAAGCTACTTCTTGAAATCTTCTGGTGGTTTTTTTGATTTGGTGGTTTTTTTTTTCTTTTTTCCCTGATTCTGGTTTTATGTTAATTTTGTCAGTTTGTTATTTTCAATTTTCTCAGGTGGATGCAACTTCTGCTTTTTGAAGGATGTCTTTTCACGTCTAATAGCCTCTTTTACACTGCTGTTTGAGCACACTGACTTTTTTTGGAAGCCCATTTAAAATTATTTTTGATAGGTAATATACATGTACTCTGAGCTTTTACTGTGGTGCCTTTAAAGAGTCTCTGTGCCAGTTTATATAAAAAGAAAGCTTTAAAATATTTATATGAATATTTTAAAATTTTAGCTGATTCTTTTTAATTTATTTTTAACTAGCTTCTCCATTTCTGTATCATTCTTCTTTTCAAGTTAAGCAAGCTGACCTTTCAAGTTAAACCTCTTGTGGGTTTCCTTTTGGGTTTCTTTTTGCCTTTTTTTCCCTCTCATTCAAGCAGTTTTGTATCTGAGTGTGGAGTAGTGTCTATTCCAGAGTTTTTCTTGGATAATTCATCTTAAATCTTGAGCTGATTCAAGAATTGCTTCTCATCTTGTGATTTTTTTCATTAGCCACTCCAAAAAGTGATTCTTTGTGGTTTAGTGTGTCCACCAAACATGATATGTAGCCAAACTATACTATATGGGGACTAAATAAAATCTCATTATTATCATGCTTTATGTCTTCACAGCTCCTCACTCTCCCTGGCAATTTGTAGCCATTGTCGACGTAGTGTATTTTAGATATATTTTACATTTCTATTGTAGTATATCTTGCTTAGCTCTCCAAAGCTTTGTAGAGAAATAAAAGGCATTTTCCTAATATGTGCACAAACAATCAGTTACTAACCCTTAGCCATTCTTTCTGAAGCTTAAAAGGCAGGTTCACGTGAGGTAACGTGTCCCTGTTCCTCTCATTCCAGTAATAACATGTCTTTCCTTCCCCTGCAACCTTTAATTGCAATACCTCTTGAGTAATTCTGGTGATTTGCAGTTGTGTTTTGTTATATCAGTACCTTTTCATCCCATGTTATACCAATTATACTGCTGCTGATTTATCTTGCATGCCGGTGCCACCTTTTAAGATCTTCGGTAACAAACTGCTTGTAAACCAACTATTCTGTTCTTCCCCTTGAAGAACAGAACCACCCCAGTCAGTGGTGATTTTCAGGACTGTTTCTCAGGGTGGAATACCATACAAGTCTTCATGAGTATCTTCTAATGAATGACAGAAATTCTTTGTTTTAGATATTTCCTATCATCACTCTTGATCAGCCAGACTCCCTTATGGGTTTTCATCTCATAAAAAGCTCTTGTAATCTGTGGTGATTTCTTTTGTCAGCTGTCTCTTACTTTTTGGGCTACTTTAAATATCTTATCTTTTCCCAGTAATTGTTTGTTTTCTCTCCTTAATCTGTTGAGTCATTTTCTCAAACCTACTAGGAGTTCACTCTTTGTTTTCAATCCTTACGTTCAACTTGGAAAAATTCTTCCTAACTATACTTACTCATCCTGAACTTCTCCTCAATTTCAGCTTTATATGGCAATTACTCTCACTCTAATACACTACGGACTCCATCACCCATTGTGTACATGACTCTTGACTAATTTGAGTTAATTGCAAGTTAATTACTATTTAACAGATTTGATTTTCTTCATTATTTGCTGAGCTACATGTTAAATTATGCTGTCTTTATGAGGAAATGACTTTCCACAATTACAGATATATGTCCTGTTCAAACCATTTGGCACTGTTAGATGTGGCCATAACATTTTTGCTTATGCTGTTCTTTTGTTTATTTGAAAACACAATTCTGGAGTATAGATTAGTTTTTTTACTCTTTGACACTGCTGCTGCTATCTCCAGGAGTACAAAAAGCTCTCCTGCATGTCCAAGACAATTATTTATTATAGACGTGCAAGTCTGGGAAAAGTGTAATGTGGTTTTTTTCTTCTTGTGTGTTCATCTAGTGGCATTATTTGCACTGTGACCAAATAAACTTTATAGTAAAGTTATGCAAGAATTAAAAAAAAAAAAAAAAAAAAAAAAAAAATTGAGACAGGCTACCCAGCACATGTAGCAAAGTTGAACAGAATAATATTTTACTGTAGCTTTTATAGGACACTTCTTTGATGGTATGGTTCCTGCAAAATTTGGGATCACAGAAAACATTGATTAAAAATAAAGACATCTTGTTGGAATACATCTTGTAACTGAAAGTGATTCCATCTCTAAGTACACAGTGAGCATTGGGTTAATACTTCTAATTCTTGTGTTATACAGGGAATTTTTAATGGAAAAAGATTTCAACTGTTTGCATAGGTGATCCATGTCTCCAGATCACTGAAAATAAAAAAAGTAAACATGATGTGATCACTCCAAATTTTTTGTTAAAACCAATGCCTCCTGAAAAGAATTTTTTTAGCTGCTGTGTTTGTTCTTGCATAAATCTTAGTTATAACTCCCTATTTTGTAGTTTCTGCTGATCCAAATAATGAAGTCCTCCTTCAGGCTTGTCTCAGGCAATTCTACCTTTAACTCTCCATTCTAAATTATTGGGAGCTTACCAGAGTTTCAGTAGCAGCATTTTGGAACATATGATCACCAGCCCTTATACCATGATCAAAATCTAGTCCTGAAATGTTGCAATTTCATAAAATTTAAAATGCCTATATGATTTCCTACAATGACTTCCTCTAGATGTGATCTTATTTGGTAAAGCTGGTGTTTATCTACTGATTGCAGAGAGCTATGGTCCCTTCTTAATATGGTGCACACAGTATTATTTTATATAATGTAAGTAGGTTACAGTACCGTGTGGTTCCTTGGTAATTTCTAATAAAACAGCATAGCCAAAGATGATATTTTTAGCTGTTGTTACATAGGGCTTTTAGCAGCACTTCTGCCAAAAGCAACAGCGTATGGCCAAGGTGGTGTGCATCTGCTTAGGAGTGTATGCACAGGATGCATTATTGAAACTGTCATTAAAGATCAGCAGGGCTTTTTTCTGAACACTATGTATCAACATCAGGTATTATTCGAATATTCTACAAGTAATCTGAATAAAATACTTGAGATAAAATAAAGTATAGGCAGGAAGGAGAGGCAGAGTCATACATCTGAATTACAAAGCGCTCCAATCTCAAAAACTAGTGTAGTGGKTTTTTTCCTTTTCTTTTCTCTCTYTTTTCTTTTTTTCTGGAAGCAAAACATGCCCATTAACCTGGTCTGCTTTCTGGTTTTCATTTAACTTGGGGAAGTGTGGTTGGTGTTAACTGTTCAACTACAATTTGGTGGAGTTGCAATGGTTTTGTTCTATAAGGTAGGTTTATAACCAAGGAAATGCAAGGATTTTCAGTTAATTACGTTTCTCCTGAAAACCTCTATGTTCATTCCTGGAAAGAGGAGAAATTCAAATCCCTTGCGTCTTCTCCTCCACTGCACCCTGCCTCCTGTTGTATGAGATTTTTAACCATTAAATATTAAAATTTTCTGAAAATTTTGTTAGTGGGCATATCCATTTTGCTTTTATCACATAGGGGTTACCCCATATGCTCTCATTTAGTGACTGACATCTGCAACTTATAAACAGCCCTGAATTTTGGTCTGTATTTAATTACAAAATTAACTTTATTATGAAATTTTGAATCTTTGTCTGAAGAGGTGCACATATATTTGTGCTTTTGAAGGAACACAGATTTCTAAGACTTCTACTTTTTTACTGAGCCCTCTCCTGCTCCGTTTAAGGCCTGAATGAAAACTAGGTAGGCAAACTTTCCTAATTGTATGGTGATCTTCTGTGTTACTGAAATTAAAAAGATGTAATTTTGAAAGAAGAAAACTTGCCTGTGGTAGCTTGTGTATGTTAATTCCTTCTGATTGTCTTTTGCCTTCTGAAAAAGAGAAAGTAGATTTTTATGTGCTGTGAGCTCAAATTGTAACTTGATCTCTGCCTAAGAGAGGTGAATGTTTGTGGTAAATGTGGCTTTCTTAATGAGGACCTGCTGTTCTGCATGAAACACTGTCACAAATGATAATAAACAGCACCCAGTTTCTGCTGTTGCAGTAGGAATAAAAAATGGCTAGTGAATCTTTCCTCCACAACTGTGTCAACAGCAGGTCCTCATTACCTGTTGATGTCAGCTGAAAGCTGATTTATCCCCTGATGGTCAGAATGCTGCCTAAGCTTGTTGTTTTTGTTGAATTTTTTTGAAAGGCAAAAATAAATATTTTCCTCTTTTTCAAAATGATTTTGTTGGTTCTCCCTGAAGCTGATTATGCTACTTCCAACCCATTAGATTGCTAATGAACTTCCTGGACACTGAGCCTGTGAGCTGTAGGAATTGCAAACACATGCGATTCCAGACTGACAGAACTCCTGAATGGACAGCTAATCATCTGATTAAGAARTGGGAAATCAGATTGTGATTTTTTTCGAAGAGGATTTGCCTTATTGTTCCTGCTTTTGTGCTAAATGCAGAAGAGCCTACTTTCCGTGTGGAGAATAGGAGAAGCTCTCTAATATCATTATGAATAATATCACATCCCTCAGTTTTTGTTTTCCTGTGTGCCGTTTTCCTCTGGAGTGATCTTCAGTTGCTCTGGGCTGCAGGAAGGAAGCATAGGAAAACCAGTAGAGCATTTGACTTAAAAGGTAAGAGTGAATCAAGATCTGAAGAGGGTAATGACTTCAGGAAGATTATCTTGGTAAAGGGAATAGAGGTCCCTATTATTGAATGTTTGTTTTTAATGACATCAAAAGGAACAGAGAGACTGGATGGGAGGAGACACTTTTTAATTTATCTTGCAGTCTAGCACAGGGACTCACAGGTCTTCCCACAGCTGCAAGGAGAGACAACTTGAAACAAAATGGTGGGGCCTGTTCTTATTGACCTGAGGAGTCGTCCTGTTGACTCTTGGAGTAGATAAGTAGTAAAGACAGGCCTGTGTGGAAAAGGCAATTCCATGTCACTTAGCTGCAGATGTTTATTGCACTTTGTTTAGGGATCATGACCACACCAGAGAAGAGCAGAGTTAGAGCTGCTACTGAGGCTCTGGTGGCTCCTATATCCAAGGCTCCATCTTAAGGTTGAAAGGTTTATATCCTTTATCTGACTCGTGGCTGCTGCAGGCTTCATGATATACTCAGAATCAAAAACCCCTTTAAAGGTCCAAACTTCATAAATCTTAAATCCTGTAAACATACTGGTTCCTGGAGTACTAATTCCAGGAACATTTCAGGAAATACTATGTTACAATAACTTTGAGTCCTGTAGTCCTGTTTTCCAGCAAGGAAATTGAATTAAAAGAGGGGAGAATTAGATGAGAAACCTCTGTTGGGACTAATTAGAAATATTTCTGAATGGGGTGAGTTAGATGAGCAATCCACTAAAACTATGCAAAGCCACGGCTGTCCAGCTTCCAGCAAACTGAATGAGAAAGGAAATGAGAGACTATTCCCAGCGGCAATTTCTTTTGGAAGGGCAGGGAAAACTTCATGGCTGATGGAGTCTGTTTTGTGCCATTCCTTCTCTGAAAGGAGTTTGTACCAGTCTATGGCTCAAAAATATTGCTCTTCTGCAGCAAATCACTGAAGCAACAGACACTAAAGGGGGGAAAAAGATCTAATTCTGTGCYAATTGCCATAAGATTTGAGATTAGCCTTCTCTACCACCAAAACCAAACTGAGGGAGTGCCATATGCTGGAGTGAACACAGACTTTCAGGATGAAGATAAACATAGATGTTCTTGGTTTAAGGTGGGAGGATTTGGGGGTGGTGGTTTTTTTTTTTTGTTTTTTTTTTTGTTTTTTTTAATTGAATTTCAGGAAGGAGCAAAGAGCTTTTTATGAAGATACATCCATCTTTCCCCCTCACCTTCTCAATACATCCAAAAGGAAAAGTTTCTAGAGACATAGCTTAGGATGAGAGCAACTTTAGGACTTCAAGAAATCTCAGTTCAAATGAACTTAGGCTTATGACATCTGCATGCTTTTCTTCTGGGGTCACTGTTCTGGTCTGACACTTGTGGCTACATCTATTTTTTTTTAATGCTGCATGTGAGATGATTCTGTAAGTAGAGCAGTTAATATTATAAGCACATCTTGCAAATGGTTCCCTTCAGCGTCCAAATCTGTGTTATCCTCATTGTTAAATGCATTCAAGCCTCTCAGGACCACTTACATGTCTGATTTGACTTGGTCTCTTAATCTTTACCTAAACTCTCCTAAAGTTGAAGGTTATGACTACATTGTTTAGGCCCAACATGAACATTTTTGCTGTTTTGGTAATATCACCCAGGTAAATGATTCTATATAAACCAGAGGTCCTAGTTAAGTATTGCTGTGGAGCAGTRAGGGCAGGGAGCAGCTCCCTGGGAGCCTGCAGCCATGGGGGGTCCCTGTGGGGATCCCCTGGGGCTGGCAGGGCAGACCCGTCCCCCTGCCCCTCAGCCCCCAACTGAGGCCATCAGGCACCTCTGTAGGGATGGGGCAAGGGCAGGCTTAAAGCTTACGTTTGAACAACCRGTACATGGCACATGACCAACATCAAAACCTGGTCTAGAGTCTTTTGTGTTGTCACTGTTAGAGCAAGTTAATGTAAGTATGTATTTAAAGGGTGCTTTTCTATCTAAACATTTCAACATTGTCAACATGTCATTAAAACATGTTGGCTTTTGCCAATTTTAAGTGGTAATTGTTGAAACAAATTGGTCTCGTTTTGTTAACATTGAAACAAGATTTCTAAATGAGGTTTTTGGTTTAGCTTTATCATGTAGTCATTCACTGTTCATTTCATAGTGATATATTGATTTCATTAATGAGCAAAGTTTAATATGAATAGAATATCTTTAATGCAAGTATTAAGCTATCTAATAAAGTAAAAGGTGTCTTACCAAAGACACAAATGAAAATCACAAGGCTTAAGAGGTTTTCCCTCTCTTGAAAATATTAAAGCTTATCTGCTAAGATGCTAGAAACTTCATAGAGACATCTACTTTTTTCCAGTTAACAGGAACAGCGACATGTGTGTTCCCATTTATGAAAATTCTAGTAGTCAGTGGAGAATTTGGGGAATTGTGCCTTATCCTGAGAGAAAGGCAAGATTTGGGAGGCAGAGTTTGAGTTAGTATTTTTTATGAACAGGTTGGACAAGAAGTGCGTAAGTTTGTCCTATGTACCAAGAAGCTGGTTTGTCTCTCTGCAGTGTATTTTTTTGAATGAAAGGGATGGATTTTTATCCTGATGTTTTATTTTTGTGATTTGGAAAAGAAGGGGAGGAGAGCGTTGTTCTGGATGTATCTGTACTTTGACCAGAAATTTCAATTTGGTGCTGGAAAAATATTTCTAACAACAGTCTCCAAAGCTGAGTTTCATTTTTCACAAGGCAGTTTTCACATTGTTTGGAAATGTTATCAGCATTGTGTTTCTGCCCCCTTCCCTCCAGAAAAGCACAAATATCCCCCAATTCTTTGACAGTGTTATTCAGTACAGGGATTTTTACACAATGTGCTAAATGTTAGTAAGGTTCTTCATTCATCTGTTCATCTCTAATGGCATCTTAATTTCTTAAAAGCATCTCAGCTGAAAACTTAAACAGTTTTTATTTTTGTATGTTTCATGATGAAAGAATTATCTGATGGTAACTCAGACTCGCTGTGATCCCTATTGGCTATATGCATAGAGGCTTTAATATGATTATCTTAATCTTTAGGGGGATTTGTGTAAACATGAAGTATTCAAATGAACTGAAATTCAGAAGAGCTTTTAATAATTCTTTGTTACTGAATTTTTTAGGGAACTGGACTTCTATCACTTACATTTGTTTGAAGTAGAAATGCTATGGGAGGTCTTGCTTCTCCAGAAGTAGCACTTCAGTGGAACAGCCGAGAGTTTTGAGGACTCATGTCCAAGACTTACAAATTTGACTAGAGGTGTCATTATCCCTTAAGTCCTGATTTTCACAAGGAGACTACCCAAACTTTTCTGAAGTACTGTATACCTTTTGCTGAAGTCAGGTGCTAGTGTACAAATATTCTTAGTTTTTTCTGTATCATGCTTTCCAGTTTGGATTTCTCAATGGCCTGGAAAGCTTACAGTTTTCCACAGAAGTTCCATCATGTTTATGGCACCATTTGTATATATAAAAAAGTGTTTTAGTGTGGTTTTGTTTCATTTTCTTTTCGAAAACTTGTATCTAGGTATTTGGAAAATTCTTTCAGTTATGGGCGATTGCTTGAGCATTAAATTCCAGGAGCTGGAGCAGCTACACAAGATGACCAGCTTTTTATCTGATATTTTGCATATATGGTTTGCAGTAACTTAATTCACCTGTAAGTTTTTCTATGGATATCAGTAACTTACAAAGTGTGTACAGGCACACTTGTGCTTATTTAATTTGTACAGAAAATAGAGAAGTATCATTTTATAATAGAATAAACAACAAAGCAACCAGCCTGGAAAACTCTGCCCTTTTGAGAGCCCAGTAGGTTTTCCAAATGTTGTTGGAGGAAGACTTTTACTGGGGTTTTTTTTGTGTGGTGNTTTTTTTTTTTTTTTTTTTTTTTTTTTTTTTTTTAAATATCCCAATTACCCATCCTACCTTTGCAATATTAGGTACAATGGACAGTGTTCCCTGTGTGAAGGCTCATAGGGGTTGTCTTATAAAACAGTGACTGTACTTTGAACATCTGTAGAGGAGTTCTTCAGAAGGTGGAGGAGATGGTTCCTTTTGTGAGGCATCAGAGAGAGCTTGAACTGTAGAGTCTGCTTTTCCAATACTGCACAGCTTTAAGCATTGGCTTAATTTCTGTGTACTTTAGTGTACTTCATTACACTGGTGACAGTTTAGAGAGAGGAAATTTTTATTTAATATGTTAATTGCCGAACAACATTTGGCTTGCAGTCTTAACTACGAAAGAAACAGATACGAGGAAAAAAGAAAGGTTTCAATCATAAAATAAATGTAACACACAAAGCAAATGAAAAATACAGAGGTGAAAGATCAGTTGTTCTCTCAAATCCTTTCTGTTCTAGTAATGTGTTTTTAATACCTCAGAAAAAGAAATGGAGTCTTTATATGTGATTTTTGTCTTGACTCTGATCTTTTATTACCACTAAAACACTTGTGGTGCTTGTTTTAGAAAGTCTCCTTACAAGTTATTTAATGCATTTATTAAAATGACAATGCATTTCCATACTTCATTATGATTAAAGTTCTGTTGGCTGGACTATTCTTGTACGGCATCCAGTAAGTGTTTTTGTGTTTCTGCATTGGTGGTGTATGGGATTTGCAATAATGGATGTCATAACCCTCCACTGAAGCTTTGGAAAGAATTGGCCATCAATCATAACATATAGTCTTTTCAATTGTAGCTCCCAGTAAATGTGTTTTCTTCATTTATTTGGAAGCTATTATGCTGTCATTTAAAAGCACAAGGGAAAGGGGGAAAAGCCCTTTTAATGAGACTTTGTGCACTCTGGTTTTTAATAACAATGGATTGGTTCATGTTAAATTTAAAGCATGTAGTTCCTTAGCAAATAGGTTTTTAGCTGGTTCATGTAATCAAAAGCAGTACAACTGGAGTATGAGCATCTGCTCTTAACCCAATTTTCAAACACAACAGAAAGAACAAACATACGTACTTTCCCTATTTTATACTTTGAAAAGACAAAACTTTCTTCCTCATGTAACTGCCCTTGCAGATCTCATCAGTGATGGTTCACATGCTGTGTTTCACAGATCACAGAGATTTCAAAGCTTGCTTTCTGATGAGTAAGAGGTTCTCTAGCCATCATCACCAAGCCAGCCTTGCTTCCTGCTTCTCTCTAGCTCTTGCTTTATTGCTTTATCTTCTTTACTGATGGTTAACTCACCAGTTTAGGTTTTTGCACTGCCACAAAGCACAGTAGGACCTGGGCATAGACCTTGTTACAGAGCAGAAAAGTTATTGTTTGCATTTTGAYGTTTCTTTTTCTCTCTTTTCAGGATGAATGCACAAGTCTTTAGGGTTATGTGTGATTGTGGTGTAACAGTTTAAAATTATTTTTAAAAAATAATTCTTTTTTTAGGTCACTTTGATAATGAATTGAGATAGTCAATATTCTAATAAAGGAATCAAGCTGGCATACTATGAGATAAACAACTCATTCTTTAAGAGCCTTCTAGTTATTTTAGTCTGTTCCCAGATTTATACTTAGTAGGGAAAATTAATTTAAGACATTAAAAAAAAAAAAAGCTTCATAAATATGACCACATTCCTGTCAAGTGTGTGGCTTTCATGACTTTAAAAGTTAGCATCTGACAATGTTTCCGCAATTTTCACTTATTGAATCAGCTGTGTTATATTGATAAAAGTTCATAATATTCAAGAAACTTTCATAGAAAATTATGATATGGTGTTTCATAATAACTGTTCCTTACAGTACAATCAACAAATATCCATTTTCCTCTAACAACTTTACTTCACCTTCATTGTAAAGTGCCTCTACATTTTACATTTGTTTCTTGTTTAGGAAACATCTGCACAATGTCCTGTTTTGAAAAAACTTTTCTTTTAAACCTTAGTCTAAAACTGCAGAGCTCCAGTTACAGCAGTGTTAAAGAAGTTCCTTCTATCGTGTTTTTCTTAGTCTCAAATATCTGAACAAACATGAAGAATTCAATGCTTTGTGAAAATCATTAACTACTAATGCAAGTAGTAGATACTCATCACTTTACCTACAAACAAAAGAAGGCAAATTGTGTAACGTGCAAGAAAAAAATATTTGGACCAACACATAATTGCTTCTTTTTAAGCAGACTTTCCTTCTGAAAATACTGAAGAAAAAAAAAAAAAATTAATAGTGGCTTGTTTCTTTATCTTGATTGCAAGTTTTCCTCGCCTTGTGATATAAAGGTAGCCATGGTAACTTAACATTTTAATCACTCCTTTGCAGTGCATTTCTTAAGTAAAGAGTATGTAGAACCTGCACTTGATGGCCGAACTAATTAATTCTGCTTTCTTTTAAATAATATTTCAAGATAACTGTTCTTATTTAAAAATAAATAAGTGAAACAAAAATGCCAAATCTGTGAAGGAGACCACAACTTTGCATTTGAAATTTTGTTGCTGGATCCACCTGACAAAAGATAGGGATTTTCTGTGCTTATAAAATTCTCAGCTTTCCTGGAGAACAAGGGAAATCCCATGACTCTAAGGAAGTGCTCATATTTCATTTAATTATAYGTCAGCAGCAGTTCTGCAGGCACTGGCCTTTCGGCAGATGCAGTGTCTTGGAGAATGTTAAAAGAACACTTGAGTTAGTGGCAACTGCTGGCTCTGCAACAAGCTATGCCAGGCTCTTCTCTCAGTGCTCTCAAGTATTTTTTAGCACAGAATGAAAACAAATGTTGAACTCTTTCCCTAATCCATAAACAATTTTTGATTGCTGTATTTATGTGGGAAACAAGCATCTGTCTGTAGTAATGGTATTGATAGTTCTGTTGTAGGGAAGCTTGTCAAGACTGAAAATGAACATTTTTCCTTTGGATTTTGGATTTGTGAATGCTCCAAAACACTACAGAGTGAAAAGGGGTTTGATAATGGGCTTTGTCATTAAGTGGTACTTTGGGTTTGTACTTTCCATATGTGCTACTTGCCAGGTGATAACTTTATTTAGCTATGCATTTGGATGTTATTATTGAAACTCACTACTATGAATATTGAACACAATCTGTGGTCCTCTAGTCATTTAAGTAATCCTTTCAGCAAACTCCTTGCACAGAGATATGTCCCACACATTTCACGTTCTGTAACTGCAGTACACCAGCATCATTGCTTCCCTAATAAAGAATGTGAATTTTTTTTTTTTAGGGTAAGGTTTTAATTCGCCTACCTTCTTTTTCTGTTGTCTTAAACCAGAAGCTAAGAGCCATTGGTATCAACAGCTAGATAAGAATTTTGAGTTCTGTTCATCTCATGGATGCTGAAGTTGACACATGTACTCAACTGGCTGACAGAAGAGAACAATGCAGTTTCTTTGTATTGAGTATTAAACTTTTTCAGGACAGTTTTAAACCTCTTGTAATAAATCTCCTCTAAAATCACTGGGATCTTCTTACCTAGGAATTCTTCAACATGGTTCTTTTGGATTCCATAGGAGCTAGTAAAATAAAATTAGCATGGTAGGCTTTTATTTATATTTGTGAAACAGTTGTAAAAAACAGTTATTTCACAGCAGTTGTTAAGAGTTGACAGTCTCAATTTTTTTCAGAATCTGATTCACATCAATTACCTGGGGGGAAAAAAAAAAAAAAMCAACATATTGCTAACTGTATGGAGGGAGCTGCTTATGTAGGAGTCACAGACCAGCTCACTTAAGTATTTTTGGGGCACATTGGTGCTTAATTAATCTTTGAGTCATGTGCTGGTAGATACAGCTTGCCATATCTCTGCTAAAAGTAGAGGAACCAATTTCCAGTTCCCCTTCCTGGGTCTTGCCAGCCTTCTCTGCCTCTCTGCTGGAGAAACTGCTTAAGCAAGAAAAAAGTTTGGAGTAAATCCATCTCTCTGCATTAACAGAGCTTGCTGTAGCGTTGGGCTGCAGCCTTCTTACCCAGTGCTTTCTACTGCGGCTTTGAAGGGAGGTGTAGGAGGTAGAGGGAGGGTTAAAAGAATTGTATGGTTTTTGTTTAGAAGATGTTGTCAATGGGTAATAATTTAGGCGGGGGTTTTCAGTGGCCTGCTGCAACTAGTAGAAACCTCACTGAAACACGTGTGGAGTTAAGCCAGCCTTTGGCATTTTATGTCATGTTCTATGTAGTGTGTTCAACAAATAGCTGGGTGCAGAGCACCCCATCTTTCTATACTCATGTTTTGAAAGGGTCACTCAGTCATTCGTAGGAGGGAAGTGGAACGATGGGTGACTTCAGAGGGGCACAGCTTGTTGCACTTACAAATGTCAATGCAGAGATGTTATTTTAATGCAGGCATTTTAGAAGCTGGGAAAGATGGCTCTGTGGCAGTAAGTGCAGAGAGTTAGAGTAGCAAAGTGCTAGATGAGTGTTTGAGTGTGGAGAATTTGGGGAAGCAAAGGCTTTGTGCACCTGGTATGTCTCTTTTTGAAGCCAAAAAATGCGCCTGGTCTCACATGTGGGATGTGTGAGCATTTGTAGATGTTTCTTGTATGTTAACTGTCAGGAAGGAAGCATAGTTCGTTATCTGCAATTGTACTTGTGCAAGGAAACATGAATTTAAATGGGAGAGCAAACACATCAGCATTGGTCTTTGATTTTCTTAATATAGAAGAAGAAAAATATTTGGTCCAAGCCTTCCGCAAGATTTATGGACAGTCTGGTCAGGAATTATTGTGAGCACTGTGTGGAGTGCCAGGCACCATGCTTCCTAAACTCGCAGAGCAGCTGAGCAATTTGACTGTGCTTTTTGCAGGCTGGCTGCCTGGGATGTAGCCAAATTAGACAGCCAGTTTCTCAGTCTTGGTATGTAAATAAAGGAGGGTTGTGTCCCTAAGTATCAGCCTCTTAGACTAGAGGGAAAACAACTAAGAGGGGTTAATGAATGAATTCCCTAAACCACAGTATGCTAGAAGAGGGGGTGGGGAGGAAAGAATAAGTTGCCTTTTTTTTTTTCCTTTTTTTTTTCTTTTTTAAGGGGAGGGGACACTCATTACACTTAATCAAGTGGAGAATAATCTGAGAGTCAAAGGCCCTTAATTATGTTTTCACTTGGTATGAGTTTTGTTTGTCTGACAGGTCTCTTTGGCAGCCATGCGAAGAGGCTCTGATATATTTAGAGCCGTTTGTATTCAATATATGAACTGTTACCCACATCTCTAGGCAATGAGTTCACACACAGAAATGAAAATTCACCTGCACTTCTCTAAGGTGAAGGAGTCAATCCCCAAATGCCTGCAAACTGTATGTATGTACGAGAACTTTGGATTGCAGAACAGAGTGGTAAATGCTGAATGTGCAGAATGGCTTAATTTCCTGTGTGCAGGGCTGAGCAAGGTTATTAAGAAGCCCTTTCAAGTTTAAGATTTTCCCCAGGGAAACTCCAGAAACACAGCTGCTTAAAAGGAGAGAAAGAGAGAGGGAGAGGAAAAAAGTAAGACTAAAAAGGGACTGAAATGTGCAGATGCTGGCTATGTGCTGCCTAGAAGCTGGAGGCAATATTTTGTACAAACCTGAGGTGAGGCAAGGTAGCAGCAGCAGGAACGGGAGGAGGGACTGAGCTTTCATCAGTGCTTGCTCTTGCTCCTGATACCTTACTCAGATGTGTTGCAGGTGTAGAGATTCGCTGACACATGAGAGAATAAAACCTGTGAGTGCTGAGCGAATGTTGAATCAACAGCTATAGCTGAGAAAAGGAAGAGAGAAGAAAGTACGGATTTGTTCTGACTAGTCATGACTTGGGGAATCTGTATATGTGAAACTTTGATTTGGTGACTTTGCTGCATCATTGGAAATAGTGTGAGTGGAATCCACTAGCTGCTGTCTAGTGCACCTAAAGGCATATTGTTCTGGAGGGAGAGGGGTGTTTCTGGGGAAAGTAGCAGCCAAAGTCAAAGAAATGCGTGTGATAGTTTGGGATAGACAAGCCCCTTAAAGGGATAAGATTTCTGAGAGGCTTTCTAGAACTCTTCCAAAACAGTTACTGAGAAAAACCCTAATGTGATGTAGACATTGAGGAGAAAGCAGCATATAGATCAGGAAGCACGTAATTTTTGAGCTATCTGAAGCGAAGCAAATGGATTCAGGAATGCTTTGCAAAGTAAACATTTGCTTTCAGTAGTGTCATATGTGTTCCTAAATAAGTCCCAAAGACTCAAGAGTAGGGAACAACTGGAGTCATTGCTAGTCTTGGAGCCAAATAGCCATTCAGTCCCTCTTTCATAGAAAGGTAGCAGAAAGAGTCTGCTCCAGAGCAGCTGGAGCCAAAGACAGAAGCGTGAGCTTACTGAGATCTTGAAAAGCTGTGGCCGTGTGGGTCTGGCATGCTGAAACTTGAACTTCACTGTTAGACAATGCAAAGAAGATTGCCAAAAGCTGTGTTACTTCTCTACAGCAGTCGTTGCTCTTAGGATTATACTCGGTCTTTGTACATATGCAAGTGCTTCTCCTCTTACACTGTTTATCTAGAGCTACTAAATTGGGAAAGGAGATAGGAATTTAGTTTGTGGCTGAGAACTCTGATCCAATTAAATATCTTCTTATCTATGTTTTCACTCACAACTGGGGAAAACAGTATAATTGGAAATTAAAACAAGAACTAGGATCTTCCCCTGCTGCTCTTGACATGGAGGAATAGATTACCCTTTCCCACTGGGCATCCCAGTGCTCGGGTGCGACAATTACTTTGTGCTTTGTTCCTGTGTTGGCTCTGGCATGTCCCGCTCGCATTCCAGCATTTGGTGTATTGTCACTGTATGTGCTAATGTCCAAAAAGGCAATTATAAATAAAACAATGCTCAATTCACACAAAATCTAGAAAGATTGTGAAACACTAACATAGAATCTATTCCCATCCTTGATGTGCTCTCTTAGTGAAGATGGTGTGCGTGTACCACGCAACTGCTAAGATGCAAGGAAGAATTATTCGCCTGTGTTTTGATCAGAACCTAAACACTAGCACACTTAAAGTCCCCTGGATAGTTTTTACTAACGTGTGATGCCTTCCTACGGTGGGATGCTGTTAGAGGAAGGCCGTGTAGTATGAAGAACAGTTTCATCTAGCAGTATTATGTCTGCATTATGTCAAAGTCTTGGCTGACTTAGTTCCTTGACCAACTTAATTATTTTTATGAAGAATGCCATGTAGTGTCACAAGCAATGAGATGTTTGAATTCTGTCTCTAGAATGAGAGATTAAAATAGTTATTGCTATAGTGTCAGTTCAAAAAAAGACCCAATGTCAGTAAGTACCTGAGAAAAGAAGTGTAAAATAACTAAAAATCTATGTATAGTACAGCTTACCAGTTTCCACTTCCACAAGTGACTGATCTTATTTGGAAAGGGTAGGAACATTTTAGGTCAGACTTTTTTGCATTCTAGAACTGGAAAGTTTCATAACCTACACTGTATTTTGAAATGTGTATCAAATGGTATCTTTTTTTTTTTTTTTTTTAAATTCCTCTTGGTTTTTCATATAAGCAATATGGGGAAAGGGATTATAGAATAGAGTTGCTTTTAAAGTGGCCTAATGAATGTCAACAGGAAGAGTCCTGTTAAACCAGCTGTTTATCAACCCACACAAGTTTGCATATTACATTTGTTTTGGAAAGATGCTAGAGGGGAAAAAAAGGAGGGGGGTAACAAAAAGGTTTCTTGGAAGAAGATACATCTATAGATATGTCCTGGGAAAAAAAGTTGCGAAAAAAAGTTTGTGGTGTTTGTGGGGTTTTTTTTTTTTTGGTTTGGTTTTTGTGTGTGTGTGTGTTTGATTATTTTTTTTTTTTAATAGGTCTACTTTTAAATTGTTTGATGAAAACCTGAAAATGTAGAACAGAGATACTAACAATATCACAGTGTCTTTGTGCAGATAGTGGGATTAGATAATACTTGTGTTAAGTCCCATTCCTGCTGGCTTCATATTTTAATGCTGACAGTGGAGGATGACACCGTCTTTGGTATAAATAACTTTTTCTTAATCACCTATATGCATTATGAATCATATTGTAGGTATCTGTACTTTGACATGCGTTTTACTCGGATTGCGTATAGGAGAAATCTTTTTCTTTCACCATTAGTACTCAGAATCATATTTATTCTTATTTAAACCTTTTTGTTGAATTCTTTAGCAGCTTTAGGTAGACTGAAAGGCTACTGCAGCATTCATCAAATTTCAGATGATACTTAAGCCAAAATTTTGAAAAACATGCAATAAATTTTGTGCTCTATTTGTTGGATACTCAGTAAGAAATGCCATGAAAAGATAAAATTTGAAAAAAAATTGGATTATTCATAATGAAGTATTTTTATTATTGGTTAATTAGCTCACAGTTCTTTAGCAGAATAATTATCTGAGCTTCAGTTAAGCCTGGAAACACCTAGCACTTCTGGAAATGAATTAATCTTTCTGAAACTTCCAAACTTCAGGATAAAGTTTTCTGGAATAAAAACTTAGGTGTCTAATATGTTTGGAAATAAATACTTTCTCAGCTAGCAGTTTTGTGTAGCCACTGTGCTGTGATTACAGCCTATATAACCATGAGAAATCATTCCTTCCTCTATTCAAAATTTGTGCCTTACATTTCTGTGTGTCATGGTGTCGTGGTTTAACCCTGGCACCACTCAAACCCCACGCAGCCGCTCGCTCACCCCCCCCGCTCCGGTGGGATGGGGGAGAGAATCGGGAGGGCACGAGTAGGAAAACTCGCGGGTTGAGATAAAAACAGTTTAATAATTGAAATAAAACAAAGTAGAACAGTAATAATAACAGTGATAACAACAACAACAATAGAATATACAAAGCAGGCGATGCACAATGCAACTGCTCACCACCCGCCGACCAATGCCCAGGCTGATATGCAAGAGCCTGTCCCTTGATGCCAGAGGCGCGCACACAGACACACACACAGTTTTATACTGAGCATGACGTCGCATGGTATGGAATACCCYGTCGGCCAGCTGGGTCAACCGCCCCGGCTACGCTCCCCCGCCAGCTTCCCATGCACCTGGCAGGGCATGGGAGGCCGAAAAGTGCCCGGTGCAAGCACCACCCAGCAACACCCAAAACATCAATGGGCCCTCAGCGCTCCTRTTATACCAAACCCAGAACACAGCACACACCCAGCTACTGGGAAGAAAGTTAACTCTGTCCCAGCCGGAACCAGGACACATGGAAAGGGTTTTTTGACCTGTAGCAAGAGTCTGATGATGGAAAACTTGCTCATCAAAGCTTTATAACAGCATAGGGCGCAAGAAATTGCCTATGTTGGTATTTGAAGATGCAAAACTCTTCTGTGCAAAGGGCAAGTTCTATCATAGTGGGCTGCTCCGCTACTTGTTGCCATACCTCAAGACAGGCATGGAAAATGACACTTAAAAATTGCCAATAGTTGCAAAAGCAGTCATTCTTAACAGCAGAGATGTGTATAAACAGGAGATGTTGTAGTGTAAGTAGTTACCTGCCATATGAGTGACCTTCAGTTTAATATGCAGTTGTCTGTATTGATTTTATCTTACAGCATGTTATTGAACAGAAAAGCAAGATGAGCCAAATCCCCCTTATTGTTCTTGAATGTTGCAAGACACCTTATGTGAATAAGGGGACCAGGAGGTGACTCTATAAAAAGAATATTTAGCTGGGTTTTTAGATCATCTGCCAGATTCTAATCTCTGTAGGCATAGAAACAGGGTTGTTTTTTTTCTTTGACAGCCACGCATCTGAAATTAGAGTTTAACTCCTACAGTTGTCAAAATAGATTTTCTGTGGTGTCAGAGCTTTTTCTAGCATCAAAAGAATATTCAGTTTAAGTTTCATCCCCGTCTTATGAAGACTTAGGTTAGATTTTTATATAGGGTGATTTCTCATCTTCAGTTAGAAGACTAGGTGCAGCTTTGTATGCCCTCAATTATTATAATTTCTCCTAAAGGAAACAGAGTTTAAAAACAGTTAAGTTTGGATGATGTATGCCATTGGACGTTATGTCTGTATACTTACCCAGCTGTAATGTATTTGTTGTCAATCAATGGCTGGTACTCTAGGTATCTTTTTACCAAGTTTCAACCTAAGGACCACCGAGGCAGTTGAAATCTTCTGGGCTAATGTAGATCAGTATGAAGATTGTTATAACAAGAGGATATTCTGCTCAGCCAGGAGAAATTTGTAGAGGTGGTCCAGTGAATTTATAACCTGAATATGGGTAAGGAATGTTTCAAACCTTCTTCAAGAATTTTTGATAGAATCTTTGCCTTTTTTTTTGGTGTGGCTTTTTTCTTTTTTTTTTTTTTTTTTTTTTTTTCTCTCCTTCACTATTCCCAACTTCCTGACAAAATACAGCTTGGAAATATACATGAAGTTGGTTTAAAAAAAATAAATTAAATCAGCACAGTTAAGATGATGCTAAACACTTTACTCTCAGCACAAATTTTATCCCTTGAAAAGAAAAAGCAGCAGCTTCGTAAATTCCCATTTGGGACTGTGCTTGTATGTATGATGTGTTTGGTAGCCAGATAGATGATATAGAGAGGAAAGGTCATATGAAAATATTATAAGAAATAAAAAATTTCCTCTCTCTCTTTGAAATTCAAATTTTTGACAACAACTGGCTTTTAAAAATGTGAGGATAAAGACTATACCAAACATTATGCAACTACAAGTGTGAAAACAGTTTAGGCAAAGTAGGAAGACCACTTATTTAATGCCTTTAACTGACCACTAGGAAACAATATTCTTCCATTTGTTTTAAATTTCCTGGACATCTTATATTTCCCACAGTAAAAATTGGAGTTTTAGGATTTCTTATTTCTTTCACTGTAGGTAATTGAAATTTATGCATCAAATTAAACTCACCTCCCACATTGGGAATCAGTTCATTTGAGATCCTACTCTAGGAAATCAGTTTTCTACTTTAGAGGAAGAAGAGCAGGTAGACATCTTAGTCATCTTGTCTGTTATCCTGCTTCAAAGCAGGGTCAACTGTACTTTTTTCATCTCTGACAGATGAGTACATAACTGCTTTTAAAGATCTCCAGTTATGAAGTCTTTGCAGCATCCTCAGGGAAATCTATCCTGAGCTTAAGTGTTCTTACAATTAGAAAGATTTTCCTAATATCTAACCTAAATCTCCTTAGCTGTAAGTCAAGCTCATTAATTCTTGTGGTATCCCGAGTAAAAATGGTGAACAGATTCCTTCCTTTTAGTGCATTAAGACTATTATCAAATCTCCTCTCAGTCTCTGCTTTTTCTGTAGGCTAAGCATCAACAGTTTATTTAAGCTCTTCTTGTAGGACAAATTTAAGACCTTTGATAATTTTTTTTTTGTCTTGATTTTGTTTTTTGTTTTGTTTTAATTATTTTTGCAGATTCTTCAACTTCTTCCTGAACAGCACTGATCAAAACAGATGCAATATTTCAGGTGATATCTATATGAACTGTTATTTCTGGAACATAGCAACATAGCATACTTTTATGCCTCCCAGGAAATTGTTCCCTTTCTTGTAAGGGCATGACATTTACTGAGTCATAGACAACTTTTGATCAGAAGGTTAAAGCAGATCATGTCTTCAGGATTCCTAGTTACCTGACTATTCACTATATTTTCTTTGTGCCTCTAAATTTCTTTGTTCCTTTTGAATTGCCTTCACTTTTCTAGATTACTTCTCCAATTAGTCATACTTTTCTGGGGAAGTTTTGGGGGGAGTTTGTTTTGTTCTGACTGCTTTTGTGTTCTTGTAGAACTTCCTGCACTCCTGTATCTTCTTGACAAGAAAACGTCTACTCTCTCTATAATCCTGTAACTGAAAACATCGAACAGTATGAGAACCAGTGCAGACAGTGAAGGAACCTGACTTGATGCTCCCTGTCTAATGGTGGACGCCTACCAAGTGTGGAAAACTGTTTTCCATCCTGTATTAGTATTGCATCAGTATTAGATTAATCTAGTTCACAGGGCTTTTTGTTTGCTGGCTGTTGTTGTTTGGTTTGTTTTTCTTTTTTTTTTTTTTTCCTTTTTTTTTT